>QRDG01001302.1:222122-523596 GCA_012064385.1 Puccinellia tenuiflora
GGAATGAGGAAATATTTGACACACTGGTGTATCTTGGTTGTAAAATAGTATTGACTTAGGGGTGTAGGGTTTTCGTTGAATAAAAAACCCATTTTTCATTTTTTTAGTGTCAAAACAGGCTTTTTTTGTGAAGCAACTACCAAAACGGCTCACCGAAAGAGGAACATCCAAATAGATAGAAAATAGTAGACAATCTTATAAGTGCATTTAACCTTGGGTTTGGATATAAAAACATATTTGGCTATTTCAAACATTTCAAATAAGTTCCTACCGATTTCGATGTAAGTGGGTCTGATTTGAACTACGAGTGCCGCATAGTTTGGTCATGATTTTTCGAAAAAATCACTTTTAGATCCAAAATGTATACTTTCTTTAGAGATCTTTGACGGTTTTTGTTGGATCGAAGTTACGGTTAGGTTTAGGTTTATCGTTAGGGTTTACGGTCTCGGTTTCAGGCGAGGGTTAGACATAACTAATTCAAAAAAAATCAAAAAAATAGAAAACCTTCACATAGAATCCTTTTATGTGACCTACCACCTGGAAAAAATTATAAACATGAGTTATGAAGGTTTTTATAAAAAACCTTCACAGAAATGAGCTACGATGTACAAAGATGTATGGTTTTCGACTAAAATGAGTTAGGATATAACATTTAACATAGCACAAAATGTAGGAATGAGTTAATATTTGACACACTAGTGTATCTTGGTTGTAGAATAGTATTGACTAAGGGGTTCAGAGTTTTCGTTGAATAAAAAACCCATTTTTCATTTTTTTTAGTTTCAAAACAGGCTTTTTTGGTGAAGCAACTACCAAAACGGCTCACCGAAAGAGGAAAATCCTAATAGATAGAAAATTGTAGACCATCTTATAAGTGAATTTAATCTTGGATTTGGATATAAAAACATATTTGGGTATTTCAAACATTTCAAATAAGTTCCTGCCGATTTCGTTGTAATTGGGTCTGATTTGAACTACGAGTGCCACATAGTTTGGTCATGATTTTTTGAAAAATCACTTTTAAATCCAAAATGTATATTTTCTTTAGAGATCTTTGATGGTTTTTGTTGGATCGAAGTTACGGTTAGGTTTAGGTTTATCTGAAATATTTTGACCGTTTTTTCACAAAAATAAAAGAAATTGAGAAAATACTCAAAAAATGAATTCATTTAGCATGGAGACATTTTATGTGTACTAGTTGCTATCAAAAATGATAAACTTGAGTTTTGACAAATATTTAAATAAAATGCTTCACAAAAAGGTTTATCATCTATAGACATGTATAACTTTCGGGTCAAATTACCAAGTTATAGCCATCCCCATGCCATAGTTTGTGATAATGTGTCCATACTTGACACATAGGGGTGTCTTGGTACGGAAAACATTGTTGCCAAAAACAATTTCCAAAATATTTTCATAAATAACATTTTCCATTTTTTTAAGTGTCAAAAATGACTTTTTAATTAAGCAAGTACCAAACATATGTTTCAAAATGTCATGTGCATGGTGAAAAAGATTTTATGAATGTCATATTTTGATTCCTATCATTTTTCTAATCGATTTAGACATTTAATTTGTTAAATTTCGATTTACAGATTTAAAGATATGAATTATTTCATAGTAAATGGAAAATAGAAAAAACAATACGCCGACGGTGGCCGTCGCCATCTAAATTCAAACGTACGCGGACGGCAAGGCCGTCGGCGTCTCAACGTAGCGAGACGGCCGTCCCCGCTCCGTCACGGCGGGCGTTTGTACGCCGACGGCGTTAGGTACGCCGACGGCTGCCGTCGGCGTATGCATACTAAGTCGACGGGGATATGTACGCCGACGGCCGGGATCGCGGCTGCCCTAGCTCGGGTTGTACGCCGACGGCCCCGACATTTGGCCGTCGGCGTCGTGTGCGTTTCCCGTAGTGGTTCTTTGTGGACTCGATTGCTACAACCCCTGTGTGCATGTTGTCAGATTTTTTCTAGAAGAAAAGACCAATTGCACTTTATTTTAGACCGAATACATAAAGTGTCCGACTTTAAATTAATAAAATCAAGAGGCCAGCGTTATACAACGAGTTTCATTATCAACAAAAAACAAACGGCACACAGGCCACCAATTGCACTTGCAAAAGGTTTGACTTTGGAGGAATCCTTTGCTCTCATTGCTTAAAGGTGCTTTTTATATAAAAAGTGAATTAATAATATCAATCATATCCGAACAATATACCTTGAGAAGATGGACAATTGGTGCCAAAAGTTCTGAACATAACAGGGAGGACTCAACAGCAAGAATATCTAATCCCTACAACGAGGTGTGAACAATATTTACGAAAATAGCTGTCCGTGCCACTGAGTATCTATCTATCTATACTATATTTAAAGTCGGAACCTTTTGAGGCCTCAGGAGCGATCGGCTATTGTAGCTAGCTACAGTAAGTACTGTAGCATGCTGCAGTACTACAGTAGCGTAATCCCGGCCGTCCGTCGTCGATCCAACGACTCCCAGGACGCGTCCGAGACGCTTTCGCAAAAAAGCCCCTCACAAAACCGTTAATCGAACCCACAGTCCACGGTTTTGCAGTCAAAAGGACCTACATAAAATTACAAAAAAACTTAGGGTGCTTTCTGTAAAAACGTCGTCACTTCCCCCCTACCCCTTCTCTCTCCCGCGACCCCGGCGTCGCCGCGCCGCCGCCACGCCCCTCCCCGCATGGATCCAAGCATGCGGGAAGCTCCACCGTCACGCTCTCTCCCTCCTAGCCGCAGCTAACTCGCCGGGACGCCGCGACATCGCCGGGATTGCCGCCGCCGCGTCCGCTGCTCTCCGCCGCATCTGCACGCCGCCGCGGCCGCTCCGGCGGCCTATAAACGGCGGCGCCGCCACCTTCGGGAAGCCTGCCTCCGGGCGCATCCGGGAAGCGCACGCTCGTGCCCCAGCACGCGCTGCTTCGTCGCCGGCGTGGTCGACGCGGCCGCGGCGGCTCCGGCCACCGACGACGCCACGATGACGTCATGGTGAGCCTGGGATGGACCGGGCTCCTGCTGGGCTGGGCTTCACTTTTTTTCCCCTCCTTCCCATTCTGCTTTTCCATTTTTTTCCAAAATTGTTTGAACTTTTCAAAGACACCCACAAATCAACTAGCACTAACACCCCCAAAACAACTAACACTAAATTCTATAAAATTTGTCAAAACTAAAATATCCACTGAAAAAAAAACACATATATATATATGATTAGCTACATTTCCAAATTGAACGAAAAAAAGGTCACTGCATTTAAAGAAAAACAATGATTGATTAGATGGATATTTAACTAACATGCAAATTCATTTACTCTACTTATGGCTTGCTTCTAAATTTAATGAGATGTAAATATAAATAACTAAATTTTTTTTGCAAACTAACAACTTCAAATCAAATGCAACCAAATTCCACAGAATTGTAAAAAGGAAAAAAAAAAGACCACTACATTCGAAGAAAAAAAAATGATTAGAATTTTTTTTTAAAGATGCAACTTAATTCGCTCTAAGTGTACCTTGCTTCCAAATTGAATTTAGTAAATGTAAATGACTTCCAGAATCTTCCAATTTTGGCATTCAAACAACTCAACAAAATAAAAAACTATTTCCTCTAATTATGTGGGGTTGAAATATAAAAATCATTTAAATACAAGTACCCATCTATACCATGAGCTTAAATATAACAAAATAAAAAATACTGTGACTGTAAATATCGAGAAATAGTTGTTTTACAATTATTTCCCAAGCCACTATATTTCGAAACCAAGTTCTAAAATACAACATGATTTACACAAATTTAAAAACTTTATATTTACGATATTTGAACCATTTTGCGAAACTACTAACTGACGCGAAATTAGTAGCTTCGACTATATCCGCCAGAAAAAAAAGAGAAAATCCATCAAAACAATCGCGAAAAAAATACAAATGGCCATTTATATCATGGGCTCAAAATATTAACATAAAAGCACCACAAATATAAATATTAGGAAACAACTGTTAAAAAAATCCCAGACTAGTATATTGAAACTACAAATCAAATTCTAAAAAGAACATGCTTAAAAGAATTTATAACCCTTTAGACGTATTGTTTTACGGTATTTAGATAATTCTGCAACACTAATAAGTGCTAAACTGACTACTTATTGAATGTGACCAAATTACAAAAAAGAGTATTTAAACCATTCAAATGCCTTCAAAATCCACCATCAAAAACAAATATATTAATTCAGCAAGAATTTTCTATTCAAATATACTCAACCAAGAATTTCCAGAACTAACAACTTCAAATCAAATGCAACCAAAATCCACAGAATTGTAAAAAAGAAAAAAAAAATGACCACTACATTCGAAGAAACAAAAATGATCAGAATTTTTTTTTAAAAAGATGCAACTTAATTCGCTCTAAGTGTACCTTGCTTCCAAATTGAATTTATTAAATGTAAATGACTTCCAGAATCTTCCAATTTTGGCATTCAAACAACTCAACAAAATAAAAAACTATTTCCTCTAATTATGTGGGGTTGAAATATAAAAATCATTTAAATACAAGTACCCATCTATACCATGAGCTTAAATATAACAAAATAAAAAATACTGTGACTGTAAATATCGAGAAATAGTTGTTTTACAATTATTTCCTAAGCCACTATATTTCGAAACCAAGTTCTAAAATACAACATGATTTACACAAATTTAAAAACTTTATATTTACAATTTTGCGAAACTACTAAATGACGCGAAATCAGTAGCTTCGACTATATCCGTCAGAAAAAAATGAGAAAATCCATCAAAACAATCGCCAAACTACTGAATATTTGAAAATTATAGAAAAATTATCAAAAATACTCACAAAAAATGCTACCTATTCATAAAAAAAAAATGTTTGAACATGAATGCCAACTACTTATGAGAAAACTACAAACATGATTTACATCTAAAAAACAAACATGTTTGAATATTTTAAATTGGTCAACATTTGGAAACAAACCAAATGCACTTCCACTAATTATGTGGAGTTGAAATTAGTACCTGCAATTTTAGACTCAAATTAAACATTTCATCACATATCATCGCAAATATTTATGGCATATCATTGCAACTAAAATTTGAAAATTTAAAATTTTCAAATGCCGATCCAATTTCCCTAACCAATATCCAAAAAAAATGTCCTTATATCAACACCTTCAAATCTACAAATCAAAAAAGATAAATGGAAACTGTACCATAATTCTCATAAAAAAATTGCAACCCATTGATGGCCAATAAACAAAAAAAATATTCTAAATTTTTGGAAATTTGGATAAAATGGACACCAATTTCGAACGAATTTCAAGATTTCCAAAGTACATTAAATATGCAACCTACTTACGGCAGAAAACTTAAAAAAAAAACAAAAAAAAATGAACACTTCCAAATTAGTGAAAATTTGGAAAAAATAAACGACAAATTCCAACAGATTTTGACATTTCCCAATTAGTCCAAAATTAAAGAAACAATTTAGTGAACAAAGTACATAAAATATGCAACCTACTTATGGCAGAAAACTAAAAAAAAAACAAAAACAAAAAAAATGAACACTTCCAATTAGTGACAATTTAGAGAAAATAACAGATTTTGACATTTCCCAATTAGTCCAAAATTAAAGAAACAATTTAATGAAACTTTAGATAAAATAGATGACAAATCTCAACAAATTGAGACATTTTAAAATACAGCGGGTGCGGCATATGCTAAAGGATTTTTTTTTGGAATATTCAACAGTTGTCACTATTTGGAAGTAATTCAAATGCATCTTCCCTAATTTAAAGTAAATACTCCCGCCGAAATATAAACATGTTCAACCATTTTCACCCTACTAAATATTTGAACATTATAGAAAATTTATCAAAAATGCTCACAAAAAAATGCTACCTATTCAAAAAAAAAATGTTTGAACATGAATGCCAACTACTTATGAGGAAAATACAAACATGATTTGCGTATAAAAAACAAACATGTTTGAATATTTTAAATTGGTCAACATTTCGAAACAAACCAAATGCACCTCCACTAATTATGTGAAGTTGAAATTAGTAAATGCTCAGACAACACGTTTCCTGCAATTTTAGACTCAAATTAAACATTTCATCGCATATCATCGCAACTATTTATGACATATCATCGCAAATAAAATTTGAAAATTAAAATTTTTCAAATGCCGATCCAATTTCCCTAACCAATATCCAAAAAAATAATAATAAATGTCGTTATATCAACACCTTCAAATCTACAAATCGAAAAAGATAAATGGAAACTATATCATAATTCTCATAAAAAAATTGCAACCCACTAATGGCCAACAAACAAACAAAAAAGATATTTAAACATTACAATTTAGCCAACATTTTATTCAACAAAAAAAAATATATTCTACAAAAAAAAATCACCAAAGGCGTGGCGTGACGCCACGCCAAATTCAACTAGTGAATCATGATAGGGCTACCGATTTCGCATCGCAATTAGCACTAGATATGGACAAAAGCTTGAAAATTTGACCTGGCCCAGAATTTGGAAACTCATCTAAATTAGAAGGTACGTGATAAAATGCTAATTTACGAGCTAATCCATACGTACATTTAGCTTCACAATTACAGGATTGGAAAGTGATGCTAGAAGAATTTTAGAACACAATGAGAGGCTTGCCAAACCAATTCTTTACCAAATAATAAAGGAAGAGTTGCTTCTCCTAAAAATTTCGTCCGACTTTATATTTACCCTTATTTGTGAACAAATTTACGGAGACTGCCACTGCGCAAGTCAAAAACAGTTTGTTCGGTTCGTCCAACCGAAGAGAAATCCCCCTCCCCTACCTCTACAGCTCCGCTACCGGCGAGACCCGGGACAAGCGGGCAGCCGGTGGAGACGACTCGACGCCCGGGGTTGTGGCAGGGTGACCGTCGCGTCGGTGGTGAGCTCCACATCGGCGTGGAGACGGAGGCGCTAAGGTCTAGGAGATCAGTCACCGGTGTGTCCAGGCGGCAGCATGCACCAGTTCTTGACCGGAATCTAGCTTCTCTTGGCTAGGAATCGATGCCGACGTCGAAGGAGAGGGCCTGGAAGCGAGGAACCGTTCCAGGTCGGCGCCGGCTCGCTGGAGTTTTTCGTCCGTGGGCGGCCATGTCACACCACCCGAAATCGACCTGGACGCCCGATGAGGATGGTGCCTGGTCGCCCCGCGCCGGAGGCTGCGCAGGAAGAACGCGAGCGCGAGGCCTGTGAAGCCGACGACCTCTCCCTTGCCGAGGCTGCGCAGTGGAACTCGAGTGCGACGTCCGTGAAGCCATCAGCCTCACCTCCGGTCACCGATGCGGCGCCGGAACAACGCCCCATCCTCACCACGCCGAGCAGCCGTCGGCATCTAGGCAAGCAAAATCTTACAATGTTGTAGAGCTCCATCGAGTTGTCCTCTCCGCTCCAAGCGCAAGATGCCCAGATCCAAGCGCACTCCCAGCCTTGGTCAGATCTCACCTATGCATACCCGGCCAAGATTAGTGATGCATGGACTGACCACTCGATTTGGTACAACCAGCCGCTGGGAGAGAAAAGACAGGGGATCTTCAGGTCACCCGATGAGCAAGTCGCTGGTAGGGAGAAGACAGGGGATTTTTTTTAGAGTAGAAAGGTTTTTTCATGGGTGTTCAGAGACGTAGAGACCATTAAAACGGTGACCCGTTAACATATAGCGATAGAGCATTAACCCAACGGATCAGCAACAAATAGTGTAGCACAAAGAAGATAACAGAAATGGTTGTTGGATGCAATAATGTAGTATTTTTTACCAACATATTTGTATAGCTGTTAAAATTTGTATTGTTGGATCCGATTGATTTTGCCAAATGTTCTTGGATCCAAAAATGTATTGATTGACATTCTCTGCATTCTACTAAACGGCCAAGAGATATGCCTCGTAATTCATGAAAATATGCTTTCTCATGAATTGAGATGAAAAAAGGTATTTATAACAAAATGTTCCGAATCTAAATGCTACAATGATTAATGCCTAATGTTTTAAACCGTTTTGGGTAGGAATGACAGCATCATATACATTTTGGGTGGGAGAATATGATTTTGGACATTCCTCCCTCATGTAAAAAAGATGTGACAAGAGAGAATGATTTCCCCTTCCATCCTGTCACGAGATAAGACGTGACCAGAGTCCCTCGTGACCTGCCATTTGGCTAAGAGTGGGAATTCTTTCCTCATCCGTCCACCGCTGAGGGATAGGACGGGTAGGAACCCCGGCGTCGGGGTCATGGCATGAATATATAAGGGTCGATTCTTTTGTGGCAGGTCTTTTAGATTATGTGATTTTGTGTTCTTTGGTGGTTTGTGGTAGAGGTGTCGACATTGCTTTGACTTTCTGTTCTCCAAACTCGACACAATCACGCCGATACACGCGCTGCAATATTTTCTCAGTTGAGTCCATCAGCAATTATAATCAACCCGTCGCAACGCACGGGCATATTTGCTAGTAATTCTATAAAGGATACTACCCAGCGGAAAAACCGCTTTGGTGCGCGGGCTACATGTAGCTTTTTATCGTGCCCGCGCATTAACAATAGGGATCCGCACCCACCACGTATTCGAGTCTGACAAGCAGTGCAGAAATTAAGTATAGCTATGTATTTTGAGTCCTACTGGCCCACAGCGGAACACGTTAGGCTGAGCTGGCCTATGGACAGAGTCATGTTCCACACGGTAGAACAGGGTCGTGATCCTGGAATGCAGTTAAGACAGGTAGGTACTGCGACGGAACATATGTGAGGGAATTAATCTCGGTTTTCATGTACGGCAGGCTATTTAGTTGGACCATTTGCAGCTAGTTAACGCAACTGATTTACCGATCAATATTTTCAAAAAAGATTTTATTTATTGACACCATTTTTTTGCAATAAAAATTTTCTAAGCAATCTTTAAAAGTCTCTGGTTCCATAATTTATTATTGAGTTAAAATTTAATATGATTTGCAAAAAAATTACCTGAGCAAAGCTAAAATGTTTTTCGTAAAAAAGTTGTAAATGTTGACGAGTCGGCACCAGATTAACAAATAATTCCTCCACAAAGGACCGGGAAAAAGTTCAACGTCATTTTTTTAATACTGAGAAGTAACCTTTTTGTGCATAAGTGCAGAATCCAAATACAAAGATAGGTTATCAGCGAGATCCTAAGATATTAATCAACTATTAGTCTAATCATGGAAACGAATAATCACGGCACAAGGTGCGCTTACAGTATACAGTATCCTGGACGTACTGCTTGAGTGCACACATGTCACGCCACAAGGTGCGCTTACAGTATCCTGGATGTACTCCTTGAGTGCACACATGGTAAAGAAGCGTGCTATACTACCTGACATGTACACACGGCTCGTGTCATGTCACACATTGAATTCACCTTTCACCCCCCAACCATTAGCTCGTCAGTGCTCAACCACCCGTACAGGCATGCCCCCTTTCTTAACCAATATTCACTCCACGAGAAGCAGTCCACCACTGTAGAACTCCATCCCCTTCCCAAACGGTGCCGGTGCTACAGTGGTGTTCTTCTTCCTCATACTCGCGCCCCCGTCGATTTCTTTGAAGATGCAGCGGAGTTAGTCTTCAGTCCATACTAACCTCCTCGTCCATCCAGATGTAGCAACCGACTGAACAATGCCATCATTGTTATCACATTGTGCTTCGTCGTCCTTCTCAACAAGGGGCCGCAGCACAACTGGATCTTCCGGGAAGCTGGAACCCACACCTGCACTATGTACATCCATGTCGCCCATCTCGACGCCATTCACAGCCGGGCCTCCAGTTGAACTGGGTTCACGAGAGAGACATGGACGACCTCAGTAAGCAGTAGAAGCGAGACGAGCTTTCCGATTCAGAAATTTGAAGATGGGGGAATGCTTACCTGGAGGCGTCGCGTGCTGCTCCATCCATGCCGTGTACTTCAAAATCTGGCTGCCCTAGCTCGGTGGATGAGCTACCTCGGCGGATCCTGGCAATGGCGATTCTGGGATCTCAAAATCGCCTGTTCGAGCTAAAGGTCACACCCCTATCCGGTTAGAGCTAGGTGAACTAGGCCAAGCATGCCGCTTCCCTTTTTCTCGTCCGGAATTAAAGAGAGACGTGGTTGGTTCGGCTGACAGACGGCCGCTCATTAAATTCAAGGTCTTCTGCCAGCAACTTGGTGGGAAAATTGACGAAACTGACCACGTGGGGAAACTTTAGCAGAAAATGAACTCAATTCGAAAAAAAATTCGAAACTAACCCTTTTGGGCAGCACCTTACAGCAGGGCGCTACCCTCAATAGGGTAACGCCCCAGGCTGTGGCGCTGCCGCCCCTGCCAGCGTGGCTGTGAGGGCCCATGTTTGTTTAGGTAGCGCCCCATACGGGGGCGCTACCCTCTAAACGGTAGCGCCGGGGCCGGGGGCGCTGCCCTCCCAGACTTAACCGCCCAACCCCTCTGCGCCCGAGCCACTTACCTGCTCGTTTCCAGAAACGCGAAGAACACACAGGCGGCCGCGACTCCTCTCTCTCCCCCTCTCAAATCCTCCTCCTAAATCGGCCAGATCTGAAGACTTTCTTCGTGGATTCCGTGCTCTACCACTTCCCCAAGGTATTCTCCTTCGATCCCCTAAATTTCATCCGGATTATGTGTCACATTTGGCCTATTTTTGGAGTTTTAGGTGAAACCCTAGTTCATCCTAGATTTCGAATTTAGGACGGAATATTGCGAATATTGTTAGTGCTATAGCATCTGTACATCACTTGCAATCTTTAGGCTTGTGTAATGATTTTTTTTAATTTTATTAATCCGGTTAGCTTAGCTCTACTAGATGCATGTCAAATATTAGTGCAATATATGTGGTAGAAATATTAGTGCAATATTAGCTTAGGTCTACTAGTTGCACCGAAGGATGGATTGCGTATTAATGTTGGATTGCATATTATGAGAATTTATATAGATTTGCTCTCTCATATTCATATTTCTTGGATCTATAAAAAATATAGGATGGAGCTAATCGATGCAAGATATGATAAACACCACCGTGCGCGGTATATGGCGGACGAGCAGCAGGTACATGTATAGATAATTGTGTCATATGAGAATATTATATGGACTTGTAATGTTCTAAGTTGTGATTTTCTGTAGGTCTTTTCACCTCTGCGGATGAGGTATCACGAGGTCTCGTCCAATGCGATGCCATATGACGAGCGGTACACACCGTACATTACTCGTCTAGGACTCCTTCCGTTCTTCAGCCTAGTTACTCGGTCGACGCCGAACATGAACCCTGCTGCCCTCACCGCACTTATTGACCGGTGGAGGCCGGAGACGCATACTTTTCACCTCCGCACCGGGGAGATGACCGTGACTCTTCAGGATGTCTCGATGATCCTTGCACTCCCCATTGATGGAGATCCTGTGTGTTTTAGCACAGATTCCGAAGGTTGGCGTGAGTTGATGTTTGGTCTTATTGGTAAGGTACCTCCATTGAAGGTAGACCCAACTAAGGAAAGAAACCCCTCCGGTGCCACATATGTTTGGGATAAAACAACAGTTTAGCCAGTGCCCCGCTGACGCTAATGAGGAGACTATTCTGCAGTATGCACGTGCATACGTGTGGTATGTCATCTCTAGGTCTTTGTTTGCTGACGCCGGTGGTCGGCACGCTCCGTGGATGTGGCTGAAGGCGTTAATGGGTAGGAGGAAACTGAGTTGGGGTTCAGCTGCACTGGCCTACTTATACCGTCAGGTAATCAATGTTTCATATTTTCTCCACCTATAACGGTAAACAAATTATCTAATTGTGCTTCCACTTGTGCAGTTGGATGATGCTTGCCGTTGAATCGGTCCAGAGGGCTGTATGGGTGGTTCATTGCTCCTACTTTCGGTTTGGATGTGGGAACACTTTCCGGTAGGTCGGCCGACAATGTTGCCTTTCAAACCTTGGGAGGACCATGGAAACCCGCTGCGTAGGCCTACATGGGCATACATGTGGGACGTGGTTTCCGATTATAGTGGGAACTCGAAGATGGACTACGTGCGGTACACTAACGAGTTTGATGCGCTAACCCCTGAGCAGGTAAAAATGGTATGATACCATTCATCCCTCTTAAATCGAATCATCTACTAATTGATGTATTATGTTCTAGGTGAACTGGCTGCCATATGGTTATGGGACTAACTTCGGACGCGCATCGGGATTCGAGTTGAACCCGAAGTGCCTCGAGGAAGAATACCTTTGGCTGTTACAGTGCCCAATGATATGCGTGTGGGCTGTTGAGTACCACCTGCCACATCGTGTGATGACCCAGTTTGGGTTATGTCAAACTACACCGCCCAAGTATAAGGACACGAAGTACTCGCTTCATATGTGAGTACTCTTCCAATTCTGTTATTACCATGGTACTATATAGAATTGATGATACTAGTAATGTGTATTGTTAAATGTGCAGAATGGAGTGAAAGTATCAGAAGAAGGTTAAGGATTGGGATTCATATCATTCCGATTACGTCGATAAGTGGAATGCCCGTTTGAGACAAGCGAAGGAGAATGTGGTCCACATCGAACAGCACCCGTCTTTCGACTCAGCTGCGTTCGACCGGTACCTTCGATGGTTCGTGCCACGGACTCGTGTGTCCTTATGCCCACCTGCTTTTGATCCTGAAATCATGGAGGAGCACAGTGGCAGTTCTGCAGAAGATCTTATTGCAGTCGAGTACAACAAACTCGTAAGGGAGGGCCACCAAACCAAGTTCGCTCCTCTTATCAACTTTATGGTAAAATTTTATTTTCTACCTTCGTCAACATAATTGGAGTATATATGCTATATTTACATGTTTATGTTCGTAGCGCACCGAGATCGACAACCAAGCAACCGAAGCAACCCAAGCACTTGCGCAGCCTACCACCAAGAAGGGAAACAATGTTGTACGAGACTTCGTGAAGGTATGCTTATGGAATTCGGGGTTGGTGCATACTATGTGTTTGGTTTTCTCTAACATCTCAATTTGTTAATGTCACAGCGTTCGGCCACCCGGTTACGCACGTTAGCTCTTTTGCTTGGTTGCCGTGGTTCCGATGACACCATTCAGACGGGGTCAACTTCAAGGGATGTCCGTGGCGAAGCTTCAAGCTCTAACCCAACTCATCTCGAAGATGAGGATGATGAGGTAAGAAATCTGCCCATTTCTTCAACTTTTGCGCAAAAATGAGACAAAGATCATTGGCATCATCAATACTAATAATCGTGTAGGTTCCTGATGATATGACTTTGCAGGAGTATCAATTTCAGCGGCGTGAGTTCAACTTCAGGTCCAGGAAGAAATTCACACGGTACACACCATCTCAGTGGGAGAAGAAAAACAAGGAGGTTGATCCAGAGGCTGAGACAGAGGATGAGGAAGAGGGGGAGCCAGAGGCTGAGCCAGAAGATGAGCAGGCGTTAACACCTAGGAGGGGTGTTAGGCAACGGGTTAGGAGGGGTGTTAGGAAGGCACCCAATTCAGCTTTGAGGAGGATTCGGACCGAGGGGGCCTCATCGCCGGAGGTACCTCCTAGGAGGAGAAGGAACTAGTTGGGGCTTTATCGTAGTTGTCATCTATCCATCTAGCTATGGGACTTGTCGTCATTTCGAGACTTGTGGTTAGATTGTCATCTATGTAATATTGTGGGACATGTTGAAGTCGTAGTTGTTATTGAACTAGTTTGATGTATCCTGTTGTTTGATGTAATGTATCCTGTTGTTTGATGCATCCTGTTGTTTGATCGAAATATAATTGCTGATCGAAATGTAATGGTTTGCAGATTGGTGTAGCAAATTTTAAAAATGGTAGCGCCCCAGGCTGGGGCGCTACCCTACTCAGTGTAGCGCCATTAGCTGGGGCGCTGCCGATGGTAGCGCCATGGGCGGGGGCGCTACCCTACTCACGGCAACTCCACAGGCCGCGGCGCTGCCCTCTGGTCCTTAGGCATTTCCAGCCCCCTCGAGCTGCACCAAGGTGCACCCTCTCTGGACATGGTAGCGCCCGGCGCTACCCTCTGATTGGTAGCGCCCCAGACGGGGGCGCTGCCCTCTGGTCCTTAGGCATTTTCAGCCTCCTCGAGCGGCACCAAGGTTGCACCCTCTCTGGACATGGTAGCGCCGGGCGCTACCCTCTAAACGGTAGCGCCCCAGACGGGGGCGCTGCCCTCTGGACATGGTAGCACCCCAGGGGGCGGCGCTACCATCTAAATGGTAGCGCCCCAGGAGGCGGCGCTGCCCTCTGGTCCTTAGACATTTTTAGCCTCCTCGAGCTGCACCGAGGTTGCACCCTCTCTGGACATAGTAGCGCCCGGCGCTACCCTCTAAACGGTAGCGCCCCCGCGTGGGGCGCTGCCCTCTGAACATGGTAGTGCCCCAGGTGGCGGCGCTACCCTCTAAATGGTAGCGCCCCAGGAGGCGGCGCTACCATATGCATGGCAGCTCCATGTGCTGTGGCGCTACCCTCTGCAGATTCAAAAATCTAAAAAAATGGACTAGTTGCTTTCACAGGAATTAACATATATCATTACAAGAACAACAACTTCATAAAGTTCAATACATTGCAAAGTTCACACGAAATCCACGGAATACAAGGTTCAACACACAAATTCATGACACCTAGTTCATTAGATAGTCCACGGCATCGACGACATCAATGTTGGAGACTCTATTGAGTCCAACGTGGATACTTCCCCTTACGCTTCGCCGCATCCTTCTCCGCTTCTTCCTCCTCTTGTGCCCGACGAGCCCTCTCACGCTTCCTTGCCCTCTCCTCCTCACGCTTCTTTGCCTCTTCACGCTCCTTTGCCTCCTTCTCCAAACGTTCTAGGAGTAGCCGTTCTTTCCTCTTCTCTTCCCGCTTTTCATCACGCTCCTTCTCCGCTGCATGTTCAGCTAGCTTTGCATACTGATACTCAACCTCATGCTTGTGATAATAACTTTGCTCCATATCTATCCACTTGTAGAAGCGGCAAAGGGGTGGTGGAGACTGAAATAATATTGTTATTAGCATGTATGAAAAAATTTAAACCTTTGTCATGTACAAAGGAGGACACATACCTTAGGAAGGTCATAGTTGTTCTTTGGTTTCGGCTTGTCATGTGCATAGTTCGGACACATCCAAAATCTCCTTCCTCTTGTTTCATCCCAATCCGTCGACTGTTTAGAAACACAGTCATCACCACACCAACACTTCACCGGAATCAACTCCGCCTCACCAAGTTGCTTCCCCGCGTACCTCCACGTCCATGGTTTCTCTATTGGATCGGAGGACCCCATACCTACAAAATTTAGCACAAGATTGTTAGTACAATGAAATGAAATAATATTCGAGAAAAAATAGATAATAATGTAATAAATTGCATTCATACCAAACTAATACCGGGCTCGACCACTAGTACCACCTCTACGACCTCTTCGTCCAACATCACGAAATTGGTCAAACATTGAAACGCGACGCCCGCTACCACCGTGTTGGCTACCACCTTGTTGGCTACCACCTTGTTGGCTACCACCATGTTGGCTGCCACCATGTTGGCTACCACCATCTTGGCTACCACCGTGTTGGCTACCACCTTCTTGGCTACCACCTTGTTGGGTACCACCTTGTTGGCTACCACCTTCATTTCCCTTTTTCCTCTTCCTTCGACTACAAACTCTAGTGTTGTGTCCATCACCATTGCATCCTCCACAACGGGCGCTAGCACGGGGCTCCTGAAAATGTTGGCTGCCCCATTCTCGTAGGCCTCCAGCACCCCACGCGTCCATATCATTTCTGAAACGCTTTGTCTTCCGTCTCCCCCGCGTGTTCACCTTCAAATCAAGATCGGGCCAAACTTGAATTCCATGATACTCCGGCCACTGAGATTGGTCAAAGTACGGATGAAATCTACTCGCCCATGTGTGTTTTGTTGGCTCAATAGAGTATTCTGACACGCGGACGGGGCCAACTTCTTTCACCTTCACTTTTCTTATGCGTCGGTGAAGTCGGAGGTTAGCTGTCGGTGTTTATCCTCAACATCTTCGTCATCCACATCCCTACCATCACACATGTGTGTCGACACACAACTTTTTATCCACCACATAGGACCCCCTTTCCATGGTCTTGCACGCACAATCCATGGACACCCTTCCTCCTCACATTTAACCGTGTAACACTTTTTTACATCGGAGTGTACCACCTTGAACGGTCGATAATACTTAACCGCATACTCCTTAAGCCATGTCTTCAACTCCAAGAAGCTTTCAAACTTCGCTCCTTCAACAATCCCATACTTTGTTGCATCCATATCCTTCTTCGTTGTTGGCCTTGGTCCAAGCAATTTACTCGTGCCGCCATCAACCACGGCTTTATCCGCGAGACTAAGATCATGAAACAATGATGTCCGATGATCCCGGCCCACCACCTTCTTGAAAAGCTCGGCTTCTTTAGCCGTGAACCCTTCCTCATCAACATCTTCGAACGGACCATCATCCTCCGAGTCCGATGCGTAACCTCGGGTATAGGGAATGTCATGGTTCATGTCCTCTAGTGTAACATATGCCTCCACATCACCAACATAATTGTTATGAAGCTCAACCTCGCCCTCATCGTCTTCATACTCATCAATCTCCTCTTCCAGTGCTTCATAATGGTCATTTTGAATCGGGCTTGGAGGTTGGCTAGCTTCTTGTTGGGTAATTGTTGGTTGACTCATTTCATGTTGGGTCATATGAGGTGGACTCGACGTTGTGTCTTGCACTTCATGGGAAGCACACCGGTTCAAATCAAAGTGAACTCGAGAATCAATCTTCTTTGTGACAAATAACTCGAGAGCCTTATCTTGAGATATCGACACCATCTCCTTGTATAGACTCCAACATGACTCGGAGTTGACAGGCATGATCTTCCAACGAGAGTGCATTCCAAACCCTACATTATGCGTCCCCTCCAATTCAACTAAATCATTTGGATCCGTCCATTCCAACGCAATCCTTATTCTTTCCACAACCTCCACATAGTTAGGACTACGGTCAAACACCACCACAGTCTCGTCGGGGTCATGCTCGACATTGCCTTTTAAAAAGGCTTCCTTGTCCACATGATGAACACTAACAAGCCTCTCCATCTAAAAAATTATTATGCCAACACACACGTTAAAAATTACTATATACGGTACTAAGCTATGCATTTCAAATAACAAACCATTGAGTTAACAACAAGCCATTAACTCCAAACCCTAAGTTAATATACTACATTAACGAAAATAGCTAACCATAACCTATAAATCATAAGCCAACACTCCATAGCCATCATACACACAAGCATTGAGCAATATAAACTAAATAAACCATACATTTAGCCTCACATCCAATTTCTAGGGTTTCCTAGATCTAAACAAATGCCACCAAAATGGAATATTTGAATTGGACAAAAACATTAAGTATGGGGGAGAATACCTCTTTCCACCAAGGAGGCCGAAATCCACCAAGAAATGCAACACAAATGAAGAGATTTGAGTGGGGATTGAGTTGAGAAAGTGAGAGGGAGAGAGAGAGCAGCTCGGGTCGGGTGGGGGAAGTGAGGGGTGAAAGGGTAAGTGGCTGGGCGCGGCCTGTTAAGTCCAGGAGGGTAGCGCCCCCGTCCCTGGCGCTACCTAAATGGGATTGGGCCCCGTCTTGCCACGCTGGCAGGGGGCAGCGCCCCAGCCTGGGGCGCTGCCGTATTGACAGTATCGTCGTGATGTAGGGCGTTGCCCAAAAGGGTTAGTTTCGAAAAAAAATCGGAAAGAGACCATTTTGTGCTGAAGTTTGCCCACGTGGCCATTTTTGTCAATTTTTACCAACCTGGTACCAGCCAGACAAGTTGACCGAGAGGCTGTACGAACAGGATACCCAGCACTGCTCATGCTCTAGTATTTGGGGCCGTATTGCCACCGGGGCCGACCCATTCCAAATCTCCAACAGGATCTGTACACTCCAGATAAGGAGCTACATGTAGCCCACGCCCCAAAACACCGCTCTCACTAACCAGCCAGCTATATGCCCCGGTGTTAGAATTTGATCTTGGCTAACAACCAAGAGATAAAATAGGGGTGTGGCCCACCACACCTCTCACGCATGCGCCATGATCGGAAGTGCAAAAGTAACGACTTGGTTTTGGTCCCGTTTCCCGAGCTCCACATATATAAGAGCGGATTTGCTAATTCTCATGCACCTGATTTTTTCTTATGTCTCAGTCACCCACAAAAATGTGCATGAGTTGCACTTTTTTGCGAGAAATGTGCAATTGCACTTTTCTGTGCAACTCGTTCCAGTTGCACTTTTTTTGAAATATAGTTGCACTTTTCTGAGGTGATTGAGACTTAAGAAATTCTCAGTTATGTCTCAGTCACCCACAAAATGTGCATGAGTTGCAATTTTCTGCCAGAAAAGTGCAACTCGTTCTAGTTGCACTTTTTTAAACTATAGTTGCACTTTTCTGACGTGATTCAGACTTAAGAAATTCTCAATCAACTGAGACATAGGCAAACCCATATAAGAGATACCAGGTTCGTTTTCAGGTGTGACGGCTCCAGAAAACCAATCTAGCGAACTACCGATCCTAAAAGAGTGGAGCTAAGGGGAGCGAAGACCATCTTTACCACTGTCCACCAGGAGGGTGCTGCCGGCGTCCATGGGTTTTGTTCTCGACTCCGGCACTTCGGTGACGACTGCCTCGACCAACAGCTCGCCATCCACAACACCAACGCCAATTTAGGCTTGCACCAAAAAGGCAATCACATCTGTTTCAATTACCCGTAAGTCAGTCCCCAATCTAATCCCTCTCATCTGATCAAATTATGTGTTCTAGATGGATGTCTCGTTTAATCTCGTCAACCCTAGATGTATCTATTATATATTAAAAGTATATGGTGTGCTCACCTGAAAATAAAGAAATAGGCTAGAAAATCCCATAATAATCAGAAACATCTGACCTTTGATTTTACGGATGATCCAACCACACCCATTAGATTTATATTAGAGCAGAAAAAATTACCCACCAATGACACTAGCCTACGTTAATGTTCCCCAATCGGTATCTTCTCCATCCGAGGAAATGACAAAAAACCACCACATTTGCGCACGAGATGACACAAAACTATCATCTTTGGGTTTTTCGACACATAAAGACCACTATTGGGGCCATGCTGTGACGCGGAGCACTAATCTCTCGTGGTTAGCGTGTTAACCTGTTTTTTGACATTTCTCTCTCCTACCTGGCAAACGGAGATGGCGGGAGTTGACGGTCATTAGGTTTGTGGACGGTTTTGAAAACTGGAAAACAAATAAAATAGTTATTACCGTGCCCCTGGTTACCAAGGTCACTGAACAATGGGCCATCATCATGAAAGCAGAACCACGTCGGGCAGCCCAGGTTTGACAGTGGTCAATCATTGGCGGCTGGCGAGCTTGACCTCGATGGAGGAGGCATCGTCGGGATGTTCCCGTGCGCGAATCTGGAAGCATAAGACAGTGGGCAACTAATGGCGGCAATGGTCGCCGGACCTACCTCCAGCAACCTCCGCAGCGGCGACGGACGGCGTCTTATGGTGGCAGGAAGCTACGACGAGCGGGAGGAGGAAAGAGAATGTCCTTAGGGACTAGAGGCTAACCACAGCGACGACTATATGGCCGGAGATGACCGGGGAACAGTGGAGGAGGCGCATCATGGCGGCGGCATTCCAGCCGGAGTTGGAGAAGCAGCCCCCGATTCTGGCGCTACCGCCATCCTAGCAAGAGTGAGTCGGAGAGGAGGAAGAGGACGTCGAGACGAAGCTCTAGGCGGGCTCGGTTCTTGTCGGGGTGGTGCGAGACGGCCGCCTGAATGGAAGAACATAGTCAACGTCCAGAGCGCTCTGCCGCCGACGTCGCTGCCCGATCCGTCGCCATAGACCTCTCGGTGGTCAAAAACCATGTCTAAGGTGTTTTGATCCATCCTGGTGAAGGAATTGAGTCTTGGATCCCGATATCACCGAGTCCGTGCTCGTCTTCCCCGTCTCCGGCTGTCAGCCGCCGCTGCTCGATCTCCTCCACCGCGCAGTCCCGGCTTCCCTAGTCGTTCTCTGGAGCTCCCACGAAGC
This sequence comes from Puccinellia tenuiflora, assembly GCA_012064385.1. Classification (NCBI taxonomy): domain Eukaryota; kingdom Viridiplantae; phylum Streptophyta; class Magnoliopsida; order Poales; family Poaceae; genus Puccinellia; species Puccinellia tenuiflora. The sequence continues at coordinate 242,298 of QRDG01001302.1, forward strand.
GCCCTGAAGGTGCTGGCGCTGCCCCATGAGCCGTGCGTCCCCGAGCTACCCCGGTGTCAAGATTTTCTCCGGCCAGACGGCGTCGAGGTCGACGATTACGTGCTCCTCCCACCTCCCCGACTACGTCCTCATCCTATTGGTGAGCCTCTGGTGCTCCTCCCACCTCCCCGACCACGTCCATCTGGTTCGTCGTGGACGTCGCGGATCAAAGAGGGCTGGAGCAGCTTCTGGTACTACCCGACGGATCTGTGCGACACCTACGCCATGTGCGGGCCGTACGGGTACTGCGACATGAGTCAGTCCCCGCTCTGCAGCTACCTGTCGGGGTTCCGGCCGCGGTCGGAGCAGTAGTGGGGGCTCAGGGACGCGAGCAGCGGCTGCATCAGGAGCACCAACCGGTGCAGGCAGATGTGTCTTGCGAACTGCAGCTGCACGACGTACTCCGCCGCGAACATGAGCGTCTGCTCGTCCGTCCCTGCCACGTGTGCACTGACAGCGGGTCCCACATGCCAGAAACATGGTTAGACGGCTAACCACGAGACTTAGTGCTCCGCGTCACAGCATGGTCCCAATAGTGGTTTTTATGTATCGAAAAACCTAAAGATGGTAGTTTTATGTCATCTGGTCCGCAGATGTGGTGTTTTTTGTCATTTCTCTCTCCATCCCAAAATCTGTTTCCTATTAGCTCTTTGTCGTGCGGGTCACTAGGCCCCGACAGCCGCCGCCGATGGTTCCCTCTCGAGCTCCACCCAGGGTATGGCGCTGCAAGGTACCTGCGTAGCGATCTGCTCAATTTACTGTTCTCTCTCTGCCGTGTGGATCGCTAGGCCACTAGCCCACGGCAGCCGCCGTCGATCTCTACACGATCGTCTTAGGGTTCCTCTCCAGCTTTAGCCAGGATTTGGCCCTGCATGGCTGCATAGCGATCTGTTCATGAGCTCTTCAATAACAGCGTCTCTTCCTCATGGCGAGCTGAAGGTTGTTGACCTAACACGACCCCATAATCAAGTTCCAACTCCGGCTCAAGCATAGGCTCCTTTGTGTCGCTTTTGAAAATTTTATCCACAACAACCTCATAGTTCAAATGGAGAATCCCATGTTCGCATCCATCGGGGAGAAGGTACAACTATCACCGGTGCAAAGGTTCGGTACTACCACCCTTAATTTATTCAGTAGATTTGCTGCATCGGTAGTTACAACTGCTCAATTTAATCTGAGCTGTATGGAAGTGCATGATTATTTGAGATGCTATTCTATATTATTAACGATGTGGTCATACATATATATATTTATATACTAGCATATTGCCCGTGCTCCGCCATGGAACCACAACATAAATATAGTAAAAAATAATTTCATGTGGGACTTTTTGAAAAACCCCAATCATCTTTCCTGTAATTTTTTACGATTGCATATGCTATATTAAAGATGCCTGTGAAAGGAATTTATTTGTTTACAAGTGTAATGTGATCACGAACAAGAAAAAATGAATCCATTATTTCCACTCTCGCGATCATATTTCTTAACTAATGTAGATGCAACAATTATTATCCGTCAGCAAAAGGTAGTAGCAAGCAGGTAAGAGCATCTCCAACAGCCGCGCTAAACCGCTGGTGCGCTATAAAAACCGCCATTATGCAGCGCGCGGCGCAGTTTTGGTCGCTCCAGCAGTCGCTGGAAAGCTGTGCGCTGGAAATTATTTGCCACGGGAGGGGCGCTGCGCTATTCTACGCCTAAAATTTGGTGCGTCGACTGAAGCGCGCGGCAGAGCTATCGACAACGCGTGAAGGCCAACTGCTCTGAAAATTCTCCCGTGCCAGCGCCTCTCCTTCCCCCTTCCTCGCCGCCATCCCCTTTGCGCACGGCGGCCGGCGCAATTCCGCCGATGGATGGGGCCGGCGGGACGCCTCCAACTCCTCCCTACTCGGTGCCCGCCCCCGGCGCAGGTGCGCCGCCGCAGATGGTGGCAAACCCTAGCGCCGTCGCCGCCGGCGCCGCGAGCACAACGCGCGTTCTTTTCGTGCCGCCATGGCATGTGGCCAACGCGGGCGCCGCGTAGATGCCACCACCACCAGGTGTAGGCTCGAAGCGGCCGGCTGGCGCCGCCGCGGGTGGTGGCCAAAAGCGGACCAAGAAGCCGATGAAGAAGACTATGGCGCGCAAAGCAGCTGGGCGGGGCGCGTCATCTGCTATGTCGCCAGCTACTTCGGCTCGCGTACCGCCGGCGAGGGCGACATCGACCGCAGCTGCCGCAGCTGGCGCGCGCCAAGTGCTCGACAATATGGCAACAAGGTTAATTTTGCTCCTTTTGTGTTGTTTTTAGAGATAGATGATGAAAAAGCTTGATTTTTGACATGTAGTGTTGATAATGTAGTGTTGATAATGAAACCTTCTTGGACAGAATGAATGTTGGTTCCTCATTTATGGATCATGACTATCAACAAGAGGAGGAGCAGCAAGTTCATCAACAAGCCTATCAAATGGATGAGCATGGAGAGGGTTTGATTGAGGCGCCGAAGGGTAGGGCGGGGAAGTACACCGTTGATGAGGATAGGTTGCTTTGGAAAACTTGGTTGAAGATTGGCATGGACCCGGCGGTTGGCACGGATCAAACAAGAGATACCTATTGGGTGAGGATGAAGGACTACTTTGATGCAAACAACACAAGTGGATATGAGCGAACTGACCGTTCTCTTCGGTCCCGTTGGTCCCCCATCAATGCCAATTGTCAAAAGTGGGCGGCCGTCCAAGCTAACATTGACACAATTAATCCAAGTGGCACAAATGAAGTGGATAGGGTAAGTTGTTGCAAAGCTTGTGTTCTTGTCATGTCCATATGCTTGTTGTTCACCACATTGTTCTTTTTTGACAATGTAGCTTAACATGGGTCAAAGCTTGTTCAAAGAAGAGGGCAAGAAGAACAAGAAGGGGAAGCTCATACTGCTGAGGCTATTTGTGTTTTTTCCATTGCTATGAGTTGCTTTGCAATGAGGAGAAGTGGAAGAGCCGTGATGGGGTTGAAGCCCTTGCAAGGAATGCCGCCGCCGAAGCCACCATCAATTTGGAGGAAGATGCAACAAGTGATGATAACAAGCGCAGCTCCACTCCACATTCGGTTGCCAACTCAAAAAGACCTTTGTTTGGTAAGAAGGCCGCCAAAGAGCTAAGGGGGAAGAAAGCCAGAGATGATGACATAGCCAAAGAGCTAAGGAGTTTGGTTAGCGCAAGGCTCGAAGCAAATGAAGATAGAAAGTCAGTTAGGAGCGCGGTGGCTGAGGCCGAGGCGCGGAGGACCGCATTGCAAGAGAGGATGGCGGCATTGGAGGAGAAGAAGGTGGCCATGGCAGAGCATCAACGCCTTGTGGAAGAAGAGAGGGAGCTCTTTTTCAAGGACACTTCCAATATGGATGAAAGGCAAAAGGAGTATGTCAACCTTGCTCGCGATGAAGTGTTGGTCAAAAAAAGAGCATTGGCAAACTATTTGAAGGGCTTTGGAGGCATGAATGCCATGGGAGCGCCAAGTGCACTGACAAGTGGCTATGGAGGCATGAATGCCATGGGAGGCATGGAAGGCTATGGAGGCATGAATGCCATGGGAGGCTATGGAGGCATGAGTTCGTTTGGAGGAGGTATTGGAGCTATGCCCGGCTTGGGTGCTTTTGGAGATGCTATGGGACCTATGCCCGGCATAGGTGGGTTTGGAGGAGGGATGGGAAGAATGGAAGGGATGGGAGGCATGGGAGGCTTCGGTGTCTATGGAGGCATGATGAGCGCACCGATGAGTGCACCGGCGAGTGAGGCGGTAGGCATGGGTGCCTATGGAGGGATGGGAGCACCACCGGGAGGTTTCATGGCTTCCTTGGTATCTCAAATGCCTCCTCGAAGTGGTCAAGAGGGGGGTGATTCAATGATGCACGGCACTACAACCGTCCAAGAGTCCAATGGAGAAGAGGATGATGACATTGAGAATGATGAGGATGATGATATGGAGGATGATGGCAATGAAGTTGAGGAATGAATGATGTGTGATGTGTTTGCTTTTGTGGTCTTGAGAACTTGGTACTCTTTGACATTGAACTATGTGATGCATTTGAACTATGAACTATGATATTCTAAATGATATGTAATGTTTAGAATCATTTATTGTTGATTTATTTTGATTTTTTGATCTTCTAAAAGTACATATAGATGGTTGATTGTTGTTTGCGCCGGCTCCGCGCGCTGCATTTTGCAGCGCCTGGTGAAGCGTCATTTTTCGCTCACCTGTGTGAAAGGCAATATGCAGCGTCCGGTGAAGCGCTCGCCCGAGCGGCGCGCTGTATCTCATTACCGCACGCTGCAGCTCGGATATACAGCGCTCAATTTTTGCGCGGCTGCTGGAGATGCTCTAAATAAAGTATATTCTCAAGGGTAGCAGCAAGCAGATACCAGTGGATCTCATGAGTCAGAATAGTGCAGCTCATTAAAAGAACACTATATTTCTCTGGCGCATCCAGGTTGTTGCATGATTAGAAGAAGAATGCACCTAATAATAATTAGCGCGCAAGCACAAAGTAACACACGGAAAATATCAAAGAGCCAGCTGCAATGGCGAGCAAAGCCAAGCTAACCGATCCAGACCAGTTTAACTCGGCCTTTTTTATTTGAAACGGGAAGCTAGCCAATCTCCAGATGATGGCCGCAGAGGCACTGAATACCTGCATCGTCGAGTAAGCCGAGTTGCCAGCGAGGACACTTCCAGACCTGATGACTCGTAAGCTTGTGCACGAACTCGTGTTGGGTTTGCTTATTTCCTTCCCAGTAAGGAGCAAACGGTGAAGAACTACGACCAGCCCAGCAGGCAACTAACAGGGCACATGTTCTGAAAGTGGATGCGTATGGTTCGGAGCAGGAGGGCTGTAGGTTATATGGAATGATCGCTGGCAAGCTCAAGAGCATCTGCGACACCTCAACCTGCACGGGCTGTGAGGGAAGACGATAAGGAGGATGCAGGAGATCGGATCTGGCCTGAGAGACGTCAACATGGATGGCACGGTTGCTGCTGTTGTCTTGTCCCCGGCCCCGCTTGGTTGTTGCGTGTGCGGCGGCTACGCGATTCGAGCTAGAGAGGCGGCCGGCGTAGGGGATCGGGGATTTTTCTTTCTTATGTTCTCTTGCCATTGTTTTCCAATCGTACTCCCGTATTTGCTTGTGGTTTTTACCGATGGTTTGTCCATTGATCGCTACTCCCGGTTTTCCTTGTGGTTTTTTTACCGAACGTTTGACGTACGACGTACCACCGGGACATACCATCACCACCGATACGACAATTAAAAAAATGCCCAAATTCAAAATGTCATGTCATAGTCTCACAGTGCTACCGCCAGATATGACAATTAATGTATGCTCGTATAGACATCAATGGAAAAAGGAAACTACCGTAAGCTTCATGTGGGCAAACATAGCATATATGAGCTTCCCACGATAGTACTCGACATAGTTACACACAATTCGACAGTACAGAACGTTACTTCTCAATATTGAAGAGAGAAAAAGAAAATTAAGAAGTCTTAACACATCAAGATATCATGATTAAGCTATATTCAATAATAAAAAATTCTGGATGTACTTAGTTTTTCCAAATGCACTTATTATTAACAGATGGTTACTAAGGGAACTGGTAGCACCTCCAAGGACCAGGGCGCTGAAATTGCACTCGAAACTGGAAGCAACAAAATACAATCAATGTGTCACTAACATGTGGTCGTGAAATCACTTGTAATCCATAAGTTGGATGATGTTTCCACTTATATCTATGTGGATAACAAATATCATTAGTTGTCTGGGAAATTTCAAAGAAGAGTGCATCCACGATGATATTTTTTCTTTTGCGGAAGACAAAAATGATCTATTAATTAGTGGCGCACAGCTGCAAGTTTTCTATGATCGAGTACTACTCCATTTAAAAAAATGGACCAGTGGACCATGTCCGATTATTTAGTTCTCCTGACCAGCAAGCAAACAAAAATGAGGCAACTTAAAGCATATGTGTTTTACCAGGAATTAGCACAAACACGTTATGGGCACCAAATGCATAAGAAATTAGCAACCATCAGTGGCTGCCCCTGATCTGTGACGCTAGGCAAGACAGCTGTCTAGGAAGGCAGCAATAATCGGAGCAGGTCCCATGGCATAGACGGAAGACAACACTGCGACGATTGTGCTCGCATGCGGCCCAGGCAGTGGCGCATAACCAGAACTCAGGGTCTGGTAGAGGGATTAGAGAGGCTGTCGTTGCTGCGGTCGTGGAGGGAGGGTTGCGAGGCCAGCGGCTTCCATTGGTGAAGGAGGAGACAGGGGCATGCTATGGGATGGACCGATGGAGGGTGTGACGGCGCTAGCGAAACGACGACGGATAGCTCGGCCAGAGTCCAGGGCAGCGGCTGTAGGCCGAGGTGTCGACCTGGTGAGCCGTGGCGGCGGGAGCTAGGGCGGTAGGGGAGATTTGGCCGGATAAAATCCATGGCGGCGGAAGTAGGTGTAGTGGGAGGGCGGGGCCGGGGCGCAGAGGATGCCCGGTGGTGGTAATATTTTCTAACATAACGTGGCGACGGAGGGGTAAAATCGGAAAATTAAATTGACGTACCATACCAAATCACCACCGATCCCGATATTATAGTTTAGAAGAAGATTATTGTCCACACAGTGGCGGAGCCATATCTCGGCGAACCTCTGCACTTAGTTAACATTGCACTGATGTGTGATCCAAATCTGCAATTCATGTGCTAATACTTTTGATCTGATGTACTTTTCGTTTAGTGTTATTTCAAGAAGGGGTTGGTATGCAAGTTGGAGCAACACTGTAATGCTCAGTATTCTGTCCTTTTGTAGTCCAGTGTCTTTTTTCTTTCACAGCCAAGAGTTATTTGTAGCAACGATTTAAAATTTCATAGCCAGGCATTTCCTTTTTGTAGCTAAGGCAATGTAAAGTTTGTTTTTTGCTGAAACTATCCCCATAGGCCTAGAAGCTAATGTTTAAAGGTATTTACGATGACATTTGTTTTCCTTCCATAAGTGCTGCTCTCATCTAATAGGTTATGAAATTAGGTTCCATGTGATCGATGCAAGAAATGTGGTAGTGGAAGATATGTAAGATGCAAGAATATATCTATCTTTGTAATAATCTTATGCAGGTTACTTTCACGAATCACGATATCAAATTTTCATCGTTCGTGTAAAAGATGAGATAATTTCGGAAGGTTTATTTTCTTGGTTATCAATAATATGATACATTCGCATCTGCCAAATCAAATCTTATTTGCCTAGATTTTTATCAGAAAAATATTTTGCCACAACAGTGGAACATGGGGTTCCCTAATGCGGCCAAAGTGGGTCCACCGCCCGTGGGCCCACCAGGAAGACGGACAAGGCAAGGAGTCAAAACTGGCAGGTGGACCACCCCATCTGCCCCACGGGTACCTGGCAAGCGTGATATCGACAACCACGGCTAAAAGGACTAGGTGACCTTCCGGGGTCACCTCCAACCCGGCGAACGACGTGGAGGACCTGGAGTCTGAACGCTCGGCAGGAGGCCGGGCTCGCTCTCGGGTTTCCCCCTCCGTACTGCTATGAGAATAAGCTTGCCAGCTCCTGCTGGAAGCTCCTAGAAGACTTCGGCGCCAAGAAGGTGAAGGCGCCGCGAGGGGACATGGCCTGTTGGGGGTGTCAACCTCTGTCCACCCCGCTTTCCAAAAGGTGGACGACCACACCTAACCCCTTGAAGAAATACTTGGACGAGAGGAGGCCACGTCGCCTCCTAAAGACCGCCGGGGGGTTTTCCCGCCTAAAACCCCCCACGCTCCTCGCATGCCCTTGTTGGATCCCCTTAGCCTATAAAAGGAGGACCAAAGCATGGAGAGGGAGAGGTTGGGCTGAGAGAGAAAAAGAAAAGATCAGAAGAGAGCTCAAGCCAAGACTAGCTAGGGCGAAGAGGGTAGAGCGAGAGGTGATCTCCTCCGGGTAGGATCTACTCGTCGTCTACCTCTAGCCACCACCTTCCGGGTTCTCACCCGAGATCTCCCTTGTAAGCCACACCAAGATAAACCACTCAATCCAGACATGCAGGAGTAGGGCTTTTAGCCTCCGGGCGGCCTGAACCTAGGTAAACTCTCTGTGTCCCTGTGTTGCTTGCTTGCACATTGATCGGAGAACTTGGAGAGGTACTCCCGGGGAAGGTGTCTTCCAGCCTCTTTCGCGCCCCGTGCCGAACCTAAAAAGGGGTATCCTTTACTCCCGGTGTCCGTGATCCGAGACACGACATATTTTGACTACAAAACTTCTCTATTATTTACTTTTAGTACTATTTAGAACTGACTAAATGGTGGATAGATGAAAATTAGTTGAGTAAGCAATAGGATAAGTCAACTTTATCTTTTGCCCCCTCAATAATGTCCCCGTTGTAGCTCTCTATTATGTGGAGAAACTAAAATTTGGATCTGGAACCAATGCAGGTGCCACTACTTATGGTTTGTATGTCCCATTTTGTATCTTGATTTACTATTACATTACCTTGCCTCATTGGCTGCAGCCGTTCCTTGGAATTAAGAACAATGTATATAAAATGAGGTCTATGTGGTTCTTCATTAGTTGTTTTTCAATGGTTTTTCCATCTTCCCTCTACATATATTATTAATGCATAGCTCCTTATGTTTCCTGATTGAACCATTGCTGTATATTGATAGAACTAATTGTTTTCTTTACATTTGGTACATTATGCAACAACAATCAAGCATCAGCTTTTGGTATGCCCACTTAAGTGTCTTTTCACTATTGTTATATGTACTCTTGAAAATGAAGAGTACGCACACACATACATGCCTAATTTATTCTTATTGTTTATATAAGGTATATACAAAATCCACAATATAAAAGCTTGACATATATATAATATGCAGGGGAGGCGGCTGAAGGTAAATCAACACTTCCAACTGCATTACTTACAGTACAGCTTCTGCCAAAAATCATAATGATTTCTACGTACATGTTGCTTGGTATAATGTACCTCTCGCATTATCACTAGTAGGAAACACCCACATAGGCCCGGTTCGGTTGAGCCATTAGGCCCGGTTCACGAACCGGGACTAGCAAATCGGGACTAATGCTAGTCCCGGTTCGGTCACGAATCGGGCCTAATGGGGTACCACGTGGCCTGTTCTGGAGCGAGGAGGGGGGAGGAGCTTTAGTCCCGGTTTGTAATACGAACCGGGATTGATGTCCTGTCAGATATTTCACAATTTCCAGAAATTTCAGAAAATGGTATAAATTTGTAAAATCAATAATTTTTATTCTGTTATTCAGAAAAATATGAATAAAATATCAAAATGTTCAGAAAAATAAGAACTATTTGATTATGTCAGATGCATGCATATTTAAGAAACTTAAATTAAATATTGTTTCGAACTACAAAAATGACACTACTAGTTAAATATGGGGAACCACTATTACACATCATCATCACGAATATATTACACACATCTCATTCGTCGTGCTTGGTCAAACATATTACAAACGGTACATGTACAAACGAGTTTCATGCTTATATACATCTCTTTTACACTCACCCTATCACTTCAACATTCCGATAGTATTCTCCATTCGGAGCTAGGACCTCTGCATCTAAGAATCCCGCAATTTTCTCTTGAATTGCTCGTATGCGATCCTGTGGTAGAAGACCGTCCCGCAACCGTTCGATCTAATTTAAAGAAGGGGTCAATATATATGAATGAAACTAAACACAATTGATGGCAATAAACTAAAATGTGAATATCGTTTACGCACTTCAAGTTGTTCTAAGTACCGGCCGCCCGTCTCATGGGTCGTCTGGCGAATGAACTCGCAAACGTAGTATCCACATAAATTATTCCACATTTCCTGCCTCAAGCACTTTACGACAATAGAGTTCAATCAAAATAATAATAAAGCATGTTAATGGTATTGAAACTAGAATCAAAGAGATGCGCGGATGTATCTTACCTCTCAAATATTATTTTTAATAAAAAATATATGCTTGACTGCATATGCATATATTACCGACATTGGATGAATTGCCGGTTATGGTCTGGGAGCATTAGATTTGCCAACATATGTTTTTTCATGTCTGAGCATATGGGGTTCTTCGCTATCCATTTCATAGGGTTGTCTTTGTTTCATGGAACATTATTTGTCTTAGGATAATATTAAGTAGTTTAGTACTTGACCTTTCTCTCTTGCAATATTGAATGTATGATGGTAACACTCATGTGTCACCATTACAAATTGAATGTAGGGAGATTATGCTTTTTTAATCATTAAATAATTTACTTTGAATTATTTTATGTTAACCAAATTGCAATGGTTGTCCTTTCTAACGCTTAGATATTGTATTATCCCTTAGTAGATTGACTTATTAGATTGAAATTGTGATTTCCTTAATCATTATTGTACATATTAATCATTTAAAACCTCTACTTTTTGTATCTACTCAAGTGTAGTTTATTTTTCAAATTGGAGTTTGGGGACATATACGTTCTTTAAATCCACAATTAAGTAATTTATACTTTGAGTAGGGAATTTATGAGAAAATGTGAGTTTTTGTATTTTTTATTACTTAAATAAAATGTTAAGAAACATGAATATTCAAAGTTGTAGTATAAATCTTCCACACAATTCTATCGACGAGAAAGTTTGTTTTTTTTTTCAATCACATATAATTACGTACAATGAGCTATGAGTAGTCTGTTGGAGAAAGAATTTTCGTGGAGTAAAATCCATAGAAATTTATCTTACTGTGGTGTTTTTTTTCATCAAAGTAATAAAATCTTAAAAAGTTGTATGAATTACTTTTTCTACAACGTAATTTGTATGACTTACAACAACAGAATTGACCTTACAATTTTTTTGTTTTGTTTTTCGCAAGATTAAGCATTAGTAACATCCTAATTCTATCGTTTACCTACTTTTGTTTATGTTCCAAAATAAGCTATGAAAGCTGGCATGTAGGTCCTGTTGGCTGTGTGGTAGCCCAGAACTAGCGGCGAGGAGCAATGAACCAAGCATAGTATGACACCATGTACTATGGCTAAATACTTATTTTTTTTATGGTTAGACTAGATTTTTAAGATAAGTGCATGTCAAAGGTCGTGACCAAAGAAGTGCAAAATGTTCACCATATTTAGTGCTCTCAGTTTTGTTTTCATTATATTATACAAAAATCCCAAAAAGGCAAAGATGAAATCCAGTGTAATGGAAACAATTTACTATCACGGTGTTCTTGCAATGAAATGGAAACCCAAGGTTTTCAATACAAGTTCTTAAACTTTATTCTTAAAAAACTTATTAAGGCTAATAAATTTGTTGCCCGCGCACGGGCCACTGTGCTAGTCTAAACTATTAAATTGGGATTGGCCGTAATGGTTCAGCGGTAGGTCATGAATAAAAGACAGATTTACCCTTGTTTCTGATAATAATTAAAACACTTGCCACCGCCAAGCAGTAAAAAACCGGTTCGTGGTCGTAGCACTGCTTGCGCAAACGTCCTGGCTATCGTCGGCTAGACCCCTCACCATTGCCGCGTGCTGGACGCTGCACCGCCGGAGCATCAGTCACCTCCTACCTCCGGCTGCCGACTTGGACCAACGACCGCCAGAGCATCCGTCACCTCCTACCTCCGGCTGCCGACTTGGACCACCGACCTTTGCCTCTCCTGGACACCCACGACGCCCCCACTACAGGATTCCATCGCGCTGTCCCGGAGAGTCCACCTCTGTCCCCTGCACGTGCCGCCGGGGAATCGACGAGACTCCCGGCCCGGGTGTCCGCGGGAGAGCTAAGCTTCGTACTGCTGTAGTTGCGGTGCCATCGGCTAAACCTCTCTTCACTCTCCGAATCTGCCTAGCGACCTGTGTTGTCCCTTCTGTGATGTGGATACAACCAGGTCGTGTTACAGCGTCACCGGCGGCGGAGCCGAGCTAGCATCTTCATCGTCGACGGCTGAGAACGCTGCTTCGGAGCGCGAATTCGTCTTCCCACGCGGACGATGGCTCCACACCAGGTCCTATTTCGCACGGCCGCCGACGCTGCCTGCGATCCCGATATGTCGCCCATTTTATTTTATTTCTCCAGATTATTGCGGGGTGATGCCTCAAGTGCAGTTTCAGCCGGGCAATGCCTCAAGTGCAGTTTCAGCCGGGCAATGGACTTTGATCTGCACCACGCCATCGTATTCTATTGATTCTCTCAGAAACACTCACTCGAGCACTAGGCTTGGAACAATTGGAGCATCTCCTTTTTGTTGCTACAAGGCTGGTGCATCGTTGTAAGGATAGAGAAGCTCAGAACCATCTTGCATCGAATTTTGTTACGCATCTGGTTCTGATCTTAGCTGGGAAGCTCAGGACCTTGAAGCACATAAGTCCATTCACTGCTCTGATTAGGCACTCAAAGACAATCTATCTACATAACCTAGCTTCCATGTAACCCGTTAGTACTTTGTTATTTTCACACTGAAATTTTACCGGATTAGTACGTGCCATTTAGAATCCCCGTGTACAACCACATAGAATTTCATTATGTGTGTGTGTGTTTGCAAGAAATTAAGTTTGGAAAAGAGTTACTTCTATACGCTCTATATAGTTTGCTTAAAGTCTTGGTCATTGCATTTATTAATTAACTCTCCATAAGGATTAGTAAGAAACCATCTTTCTGATATTTTAGAATATATTTTTGTCCCTTTTTTAATAATAGGTGAAGTCTAACGAGTATTACAAACTTTGTGCGATTCAGCACAGAAAATATACCCATAATTCATAAGTCGAAAAGAAGGGAAATTTAGAAACTCATCCCCACTTAATCCGTAAGCCCTTTATCGAAAAAATTCCATAAGCCGACTTGTTTAATCCCAAAATAAATGGTCCTCATTGAACTTATGCATACAATTTATTTGATTGATTTAACTTCATTGTCGCAAGGTTTATGATAACCGACGTTTAGGCCGTAGCAACGCACGGGCATTGTGCTAGTTAGTTTTAACATTGCTATCAGGAGCTTACGTTGATAGCACTAGAATCGTTTTGGATAAGTTTGATCAAGTTTCAGTCAATTAAGTTCATGTTTTAGGAAAGTTTGATTACGATCATGTCTCAGATTAGTCCAATTCTACTTGATAATTAGTTAAACTAGTTAAACTTTTTTTTGTCTCGGGACAGAGCCATTAAGTCGAATTAATCATGCGTTATTAACCTAGATTGAAAGTTTAACGTTAAGTTAATGTTTTGGTTAATTAAACATGGATTACACTGTGGCAATCTTCAAGTAATACCAAGCAATTAGAAGGAGTGGAGCACGAAATTGACAAGGAAAAGAAATATCCCCTCCTGCCCGAATCCAATCCCTAGCAAAAAGTCCGCAAATTGGAAGAAATCCTAATTGCGAAAATAGGCACTTTGAGCACACGATTTTGGGATGAAGATCTCACCCGAGAAAGATGCCACATCGTCGCCACTTCCCTCCGTGGTACATGTAGCGCCCGTGGCTGCACGTGGGCGACGATGCCGCGACGCCGTTCCCCTCACATCAGAGAGGACGTGTGGAAGACGCGCTTGGCGCGGAATGGACCCGAGCTTCGCTGGCCGCCGTGCCACTAGTCGCGGTCGTTACAAAATGGCCACCGCTCGCCGGTGTGCACCACCTCCTAGCCGCCCCGCAACGAACACGACGCGAAAGCCATGCTCGACTGACGAGCGCGATGGACTAGGTCCCGCGCATGCTCCTCCGTCGAGCACCGCCACCACGCCGGCATGGAAAAGGTGGACGACGACATGCCGCCGCCGTCGCGTCTCTATCTCACGGGTGCGAATAAATCGGGTAGGGAGGGAGGGAGTGGAATGAGGACTATGGTTAGGGTTTTTGACCGGGGCATGGTTTTGTTCGACCGTGGAGCGTGGATAGCCGTTGGATCGCCTCGGGCAAGTGAACGGGCCTATTCTGAGGCTGGGGTACGGCCCAAGGATGCAATAGTCCATTTCTTTCTTTTACTTTTTCAAAGAATTGGAATTGCTAGGCCGAATTTAAGTGCGCTTTCATGTCCGAAATTTAGTATATTCAGTTTCTATTTAATTTCAGTGCAGTTTAAGTTTTATAATTTAGTTTTATGCACTGTTTAAATTCAGAAAAGTATTTCCTAAAATAGGATATTTAATGTTGAGTATCATTTTAAATATCAATTGATGTTTATGAGTTAAGATTGAAGATTGATATTTATTATAAGAATGATGAAGTAATGAGGCATTTCTAATTATCAGTGCATCTGTTAAGTTTAAAAGTTTCAAATAAAGTTGTATGCATTGTTTCATCAGAAAATGCCTGAATTTTAAGGGATATAGTGTTATAAGATTAATGTAAGTCATTTCACTTATAGCATTTTAATGATGAACATTATGAGATGATGTTTAATTTTTAGCACAATTTTGAGTATCTCTCTAAAGTTACTGGATATTTTGTTTGGAGATTTATTTGAGAATGAAGTTTAAGTTGATGTCTGTAGCGACTCGACCCAATAATATGGATCTCGTCTATGAGTATGGTGCTAGTCCCGGATCGACTTGCTAGCACACTCATTACAAATGATTAACAGTAACAAATGCGTCATTATTAATATCAAATATGATTCAGAATACAAAATTCTTACAACTTGCATAGCTCGAGGCTAGCTCAAATTGATACAAGTATACCAAACACACAGCGGAAATAAACGAAACATGAAGCCTCAATCTTGATGCGCCACAGGCGAAGCATGTCGAGTGAAGTATCATTACCTAACGACTCTCATACCTGCAATAGTGTAGTTGTAGCCGTTCGCGAATACGGTCAGTACAATTTGAAATGTACTGGCAAGTGTGCATGAAAATAATAAAACACTAGTCTACCTAGCAACTACATGCAATTTGGGCTAGGTGGACTTGAAGACTCTTTGCATAAAAAGTAGTTTTAACCTATCAATTTGATAAACAATTTTTCAACAAAAGTAAGCAATCATTGGACACCGATATAAATCAGTGCTCCTATCCCCTTGGTTCACCCGTCAAATTTTATTTACTGAAATTGGAATGAATGAGAACTCTTGTAGGATCTAGTCTAGTTGACTCAAGTTGTCCGTAACCGGAGACATGGCTAAGTACTTAGATTTAAAACTCTCGAGAGCGTTGTACACTTTACCCGTAGAATGCATTTAACCCCATTTACCACGACACCCAATTTGTATCGTAGTTGGGAGAGAAACACACCGAAGCTTTTGGGAGATGATCCTTGAGTCCTCTGCGCGCCCTGTCCAACCTACTAAGCTACATCTGCTGGCCACGACAGGTACAAGAACCATAACTTACTCAGCTAAGTCAACGCCCGTACTATGTTGACCTACGGTTGTACTCGTAAACTACTAAATAGAGACTCCACAATACTTCTCGGGGACCCGAGTGGCCGAACACAAGTGCACCTACTCAGATACTACGGACTTCATCTACAAATGAGTCTTTGATGGACCGAAAAGTCTCCTCTATGTGCGTAGTTTAAACCTAATCATCAATCTTCTCAATCGCAGATCAATCAATGATTGCACTATACTCGCCACTCAGCCTCTTCACAATATCTTGTTCCCATCGAGATCCGTAAAATCGACTCCAGAGCCACTCAACTATTTTCCACCAGAAACATACCAATACCACCCAGACATCAAGTTAATTAGAGTTGTTTTATTAGATTTTGCAAAACACAACTACGAATACAACAATTTCCATAACTTGTGATCCCAAACCACGTCTAAGCAAGTAAGCAATTATAACGATGGTTTGAAGGAAACTAGTCTACAGGGAATACATATGGCAATCCAGTTGGGTGTTAGTGAATCACCTAGCTTAGCATACAAACAACTCCTACACATGCATTACTACGACAAATTGTACTAAATGCATAGCAAAAATAATAGGTCATATGATTTCATCACTTGCCTTTCAATTGCCGGAGTAGCCGTTCACACAATCGTCGCAGTTACAGCAACAATCGCAACCAACGTCGTTGTCTACACGGTAGCAAGCGATACACAACATATGAAAAAAAACAATCATACACATATGAATGCCTGACTTGTTAATATGGCACAGAGCTCTAAACTTTTAGTTCTCTGAATTATATGATGCATGGTAAAAATATTTTTAATGCAACAACTTAAGCAAGATTAATTAGGTTGCTAATAATTAACCGAAAATAAAGTTTGTCTAAAGTCAAATTTTATTACAGATCTGGATATTTTTCTAAGAATTTTGGTATATTAAACTTAATTTTTCGACTTACGGTTGATTTACTATGAATTTTACAAGTTTTAATGATTTTCTAGATTTAATAAACGAAAAAGATTCCGTGTGGGGGCTAGGGCTGACCCGGCGCTGACGCAAGCGCTGACTGGGCAGCCACGCGGCACGATCTGGTTGGCCGGTACCGATTCACTTAAGTGAATCAATCTGGTCGGCCGGATCGCGATCTGACGGGCAGAATCGGGCGCGGGTTCGAGAACGCGGTCGACGCTCACCTCGGCGATGGACGGCGACGGCGGCGGCTCGGGCGGGGATGGCGGCGATGCTGCGGTGGTCCTCGAGCTCGGCGTAGATGTCCCACGTGCTCCCCTGGTCACGCTGAAGACGGATGCGTGCTCGGAAGTGGCTCCCAGAGATCCAAACGATGGTGGCGGTGACGTCCCGAACTCGGAAACCGGCGGTACTCCGGTGAAGAATCCTACGGCTGTGGTGCACAGTTTGCAAAAATAGAAGATTAGACGGATGCGGAAATGAGAGGTGAAGATGAGAGACAAGGTTAGGGAGGCTCGGTTGGTCTGTGGTGACGGCGTCATTCACCTTTCCGAGCTCGACAATGGTGGCCGGCGGCGGAAGTTTGATCTCGAAATCGAGATCGATTTGGGGCTAAACCTCGAAATAATTTTAGGGTTTCGGTGGAGGACGGGGTGGGGTATTTATAGGAATTTTTGCGTGGCGGAGGGGTCAAGAAACGGAGCTAATCGGGAGATTTTCGAGTCGGTTTACCGAACTCGTGAAGAACTGGGACTCCAGCCCGAGCTGGGTGATGATAGGTGGGCTCCATCCGGCAGGAAAAAAAAAGAAATAGGAAGAGCAAAAGAAAAGGCCGGCCGGCTGGCTCTTGGGCCGAAATTGGCCCGCTAAGCGGGCAGCGCATGCGCGCGGTGCGGAAGTTAGGCTGTGGCCCAGCTTCTGCTGAAACGTTTTTTTAATCTTTTCTAATTTCCTTTTGCTGAAATTTGTTTTATTCATAACTTTTGAATTTGAACTTAGAATTGAGTCAAACAAATTTTGAAAATTTTGTAAAATTTCCCTCTGTCATATTTGACAAAAACTAGGTAATTTTACCTAAATCTATAAGCATATATAATTAGCTTTATGAGTCTTGGTTTTAAAACAAAAATAGGGATTTGAATTTAACCTTTCGGGTTTTTGATGCAATTCAAACAAATGCAAGATTTTCAAATGATGACATGATGAAATGCACATGATCTAAATGCAAAACATCCAAATATAATATTGGGATGTTACATACTAACCCCCTTAAGATGATTCTCGTCCTCGAGAATCGGTTTGGCCAGCAAATAGGTTCGGATGGTCTTCTCGAAGGTCATCTTCTCGCTCCCATGTGGCATCCTCTTCAGTGTGATGATTCCACTGGACTTTGCAGAACTTGATCGTCTTGGTGCGAGTAATTCTTTCTACTGTCTCTAGGATCTTGACCGGCTTCTCCTCATATGTGAGATCACTCTCCAACAGGACCTCCTCGAGCGGAACTGTATCTCGCAGTGGCGTATCCGCCATCTCTGGGTGACATTTCTTCAACTGAGACACATGGAATACATTGTGTACGTTGGACAATACTTCTGGTAGCTCTAGCTGGTAGGCTACTTCTCCGTTCCATGCCAGAATCTTGTATGGTCCAATAAACCTCGGTGCTAGCTTCCCTTTGATGCCAAAACGCTTAACACCGCGTAGTGGTGAGACACGAAGATACGCTCTATCTCCAACCTCGTACGTGACCTCTCTACGCTTTGAATCTGCATAGCTCTTCTGCCTTGATTGTGCTATCTTTAGTCTATCTCGAATTAGCCTGACTTTCTCCTCTGCATCCTTGATAATGTCAAGCCCGAAGAGACTACGTTCTCCTACTCCATTCCACAGTAGTGGGGTCCTACACTTTCTACCATATAGTGCCTCAAATGGTGACATTCCCGTACTAGCTTGATATCCATTGTTGTATGAGAACTCAGCATATGGTAGGTTTTCATCCCAACTTGATCCATAGTATAGAGCACAAGCTCTCAGCATATCCTCTAGTACCTGATTGACTCTCTCAGTCTGTCCGTCCGTCTGTGGGTGAAAAGCCGTACTAAACTCCAATCTAGTTCCCAATGACTCATGTAGCTGACGCCAAAAGTGAGAAGTGAACTGTGTTCCTCTATCCGACACAATTCCCTTGGGAACTCCGTGCAAACTGACAATCCTGCTCATGTAGAGTTGTGCTTGTTTGGTGCGGGTGTAGGTGGTCTTCACTGGTATGAAATGTGCGACCTTGGTCAAGTGATCGACCACTACCCAAATAGAATCGTAACCATATTTAGTCCTGGGTAACCCTGTGATAAAATCCATTGCAATCTTGTCCCACTTCCATTCAGGTATGGGCAAGGGTTGTAACATTCCTGCTGGCTTCTGGTGCTCGGCCTTTACTCTGCTACACACATCACATCTAGCGATATACTCTACGATATCCTTCTTCATATTAGTCCACCAAAATCTTTCCTTCAGATCCATGTACATCTTGGTGTTGCCAGGATGAATGGAATACGGTGATTCATGAGCCTCCTGGAATATAAGCTTCCTAATCTCTAAATCCTTTGGCACACAAATACGATTCCCGAACCATATAGTTCCTTGTTCATCTTCGCGAAAATCTTCGGCCTTGCCTTCCTTCATGTCTCCTTTTATTTTCTCCAGCTCTTCATCTCCATTCTGAGCTTTTCTAATTCTGTTCATCAGAATTGGTTCCACCTCCAAGGCTTCCACATATCCTTCTGGCACTAGCTCTAGTCGGAGAGACTTAAATTGCTCACACAAGTCTGGAGGTAATTCTCCTGTTGTAATCCCATTTGCATACACCTTACGGCTTAGTGCATCTGCTACAACATTGGCCTTCCCGGGGTGGTATTGGAGGTTCATATCATAATCCTTTATTAATTCTAGCCATCTCCTTTGTCTCATGTTCAACTCCTTCTGTGTGAAGATGTACTTCAAACTCTTGTGATCTGTGAACAGCTCGCAATGCTTGCCCATGAGATAGTGCCTCCATGTTTTGAGTGCATGGACGACTGACGCAAGCTCTAAATCATGTGTGGGATAATTTCTTTCATGATTTTTGAGTTGCCTGGATGCATAGGACACTACCCTTCCATCCTGCATCAACACACTTCCAAGTCCTTGGCAGGATGCGTCACAATAGACTTGGAAATCCTTCTGTAAATCCGGCAGACATAGCGCTGCTGCTGTCACCAAGCGTTGCTTAAACTTTTGGAAACTAGCTTCACATTCCTCGGTGCAAGCAAATTTATTCTCCTTCTTTAGCAACTCCGTCATTGGTTTTGCAATCTTGGAGAAATTCTCAATAAATCTCCGATAGTATCCGGCAAGTCCTAGGAAACTCCGAATATCCTTTGCTGACTTGGGTGATT
This sequence comes from Puccinellia tenuiflora, assembly GCA_012064385.1. Classification (NCBI taxonomy): domain Eukaryota; kingdom Viridiplantae; phylum Streptophyta; class Magnoliopsida; order Poales; family Poaceae; genus Puccinellia; species Puccinellia tenuiflora. Next base: position 262,102 of record QRDG01001302.1, read on the forward strand.
CCCAATCGGTTACGGCTGACACCTTGGCGGGATCTACTGCGATGCCATCTGCTGACACTACGTGTCCTCAAAATCTCACAGTGTTTAGCCAGAACTCACACTTGCTGAATTTGGCATAAAGTTTATGCTCTCTAAGCTTCTCCAATATTAGACGCAAGTGTCCTTCATGCTGCTCTTCGTTCTTGGAGTATACCAATATATCATCGATGAACACCACTACAAAATTATCCAAGAACTCCATAAAAACATTTTTCATCATGGTCATAAAGTAAGCTGGCGCATTGGTTAGCCCGAATGACATAACCGTGTACTCATACAGACCATACCTTGTGGTGAAGGCGGTCTTAGGAATATCCTCCTTCCTAATCTTCAGTTGATGATATCCTGATTGAAGATCGATCTTGGAGAATACACAAGCTCCCTTCAGCTGATCAAACAGTTCGTTGATATTGGGGAGTGGGTATTTGTTCTTTATCGTCACCTCATTAAGTGAGCGATAATCCATAACCAGACGCTGTGTCCAGTCCTTCTTCTCTACCCACAAAACAGGTGCTCCCGAAGGCGATGAACTATGCTGAATAAAACCCTTGTCCAATTGCTCCTTGAGTTGCTTCTTCAGTTCCTTTAACTCATCAACATCCATCTTGTAGGGTCTCTTGGCTATAGGTCCTACTCCTGGTATCAAGTCGATGATGAACTCGATATCCCTATCAGGTGGCATTCCTGGTAACTGCTCCGGAAACACGTCCGGGTATTCCCTTAGTATACGTACATCCTCAATGCTAACCCCCTTAAGGGAATTTAACTTGGCCTCTCCGAGGTTTAATTTAGACTTGTATCTAATCCTACCCTTCTCCGGGGTAGTGAGTGTAATGGCACGCTGTGCGCAGTCTATCTGTCCTTCATACTTAGACATCCAGTCCATGCCTAGTATTACATCTAAGCCTTGTGATTCTATTATGATAAGATCTGTGGGGAATCTGTAAGCTCCAATCTCTAAGGTCAAATTATGGCATATAGCCTTTACAATCATTTCTCCTCCGGGTGAGCTTACTCTAATCACTCCTCTAAGCATCTCAGATGCTAACAAACTCTTACCCACAAATTCCCTCGATATGAATGAATGCGATGCACCAGTATCAAAAAGAACAAGAGCGATGCATGAATTGATCAAGAGCTTACCCATCACCAGGTCGGGTTCATCATAGACTTCCTCCATGTTCACATGATTCGTAGTTGCCTTCTGGAATGGGTTTGGCTTGGCTCCTTCTGCGGGCTTCTTCTCTGTGCAATCAGTTGAGTAATGCCCCATCTTCTTGCATCTGTAGCACTGCACCTGGCTGAGGTCCTTCTTGTGTGCTGGGTTGTGGTTGCGTCCATTGCCTCCATTGTGATGATTGTTGCCCCTATGTCCATTATGAGTGTGGCCATTTCCTCCATTGTGCTGGTGTCCATTTCCTCCATGATGGTTATTGCCCCCATGCTTGTTGTAGTGAGAGCCTCCATTGTCATCATGGTGAGTTCGGACCTTCTGGTGAGGTCCAGAACCATGGCCACCATGATTGTACTTCCTCTTGCGGCTCTCTGCCTGCTTCTGCTTGCCTTCAAGAATGATAGCTTTGTCGATGAGTGCCTGGTAGTTTGGAATGTGAACTACCGACAGTTGGACAGCCAGCTCATCGTTCAGCCCATCGAGGAATCTCTCATGCCTCTTGACATCAGTGTCCACATCTTCTGGCGCATAGCATGATAAATTTCCGAAGTCATCAATATACTCCTTCATAGTGCGGTTGCCGTGTCGCAGATTATTGAACTCCCTCCTTTTCAGACTCACAATTCCTGATGAGACATGAGCATTGCGGAATCCTTCTTAAAAAATTGCCCAAGTGATAGTGTCTATTGGGTGAGTGATCTGAAAGTTGACCCACCATGATGCAGCTGGTCCTTCAAGCAGATGGGATGTAAACCTCACTTTCTCAGCCTCATTGCACCCCACAGTTACTAAGTCCTTGTTCACAGAGCGCAACCAATCAAGTGCTGCCATTGGTTCAGGTGCGCTGGAAAACTTCTCGGGCCTCAACCTCAAGAACCTAGTGAGCATATCCACCTAAGGCGGTGGGGGTGGTGGCGGCGGTGGGTTGTTGTTGTTGTTAGCATTGGCGGCTATGAATTGTGTCATCACTTGCATCAGCTGAGTCATCACTTGTTGCATGTCGTTGTTCCCGGTGTTGTTATTGTCAGGGTTGCGACGGGGAGGCATCTATGGTTAGGAAAAGACAAGTTTTTGGTGGAAAGGCTAAGGAAATAGCTACCCATATATAGCATGAACAAAGCAACACTTTTCAAGCAACATATAGTCAAACCACAGTCTTTAAAATACTTTTCTAAAATAGAGTATATATTCCTGCGAAAATCATATAGTTTCAAACTTAAGAAAACAAAAGAAAGCTCTGGCCTATTGTTGCCATACCACAAGATTTGGTATGATCAACACCTAACACGCATAACGATAACCTATCGAAGACTATAGGGTGGGCATAGCTATCTAGTTTCCTTCCTCATAGTCGTAGGGGATCACTTTCTCGGGATTGTATTCCTTTGCGGACTTGGCGAAGCGCACGCCGTGCTTGGCGAAGCCAGAGACGAGCGCCCCGCACGGGATAGCGGCGGCGTGGCCGAGAAGGGAGGCGGTAGGGATGACGCGGAGTAGGGAGGCGGCCATTTTAGGTAGTGAGTTCGCGGCGTACGCGCTCGCGCTTCTCCTACTCGAACTCGTCGGCGGCGGAGGCCCGGCTCTGCAGCTCCTCTGTGATGCACTCTAGCTCGTCCATCTCTTTTGTCTCATCTCCACATCCTGCTCCCTTCGCTCCTCCCAAGGCGAAGGCGGCGAACCTGGCTGGCACGTGTCGGGTACGGCCGCGGGAGATGACAGCCATCACTAGCAGGAAAATGCTTATAGGTGGGATCTATAGCCGTGGTGCACTAAGAGAGTCCTGCGCCACGGCTAAGTATGCGTGGCGCACCACCTGGGCCTGCGCCACGGATAGGCTAATAGCCGTGGCGCAAGCTGCACGCCCCTGCGCCACGGCTAAGTTGGACCCTGGCCGGCCGGTCTGCGCACAAGTACGCGTGGCGCATCTAAATTATGTGCGCCACGGCTAGGAAAATATGCGTGGCGCAGCCTCCCGCCGGTGCGCCACGGCTAAGCCTGACTACACTTTAACTTTTTGGCTGCACCCACCACCACACCCTTTTCTCCTCTTATCCTCTTCTCCTCTTCTTCCCCAATCATTTTCAGATCTGGTCGTCCCTTCCTCCTCCACACCTCATTTTCTTCTCTCTCTTCACATGTTTTTGCCACCTAAATCTACTTATTTGCTCCATATATATGTGAGGAAACATCTCCCACATCTCGTGCTCGATCTTCCTCCTCCGGGCGCTCTCTCTTTCGACGTCTCTCGCCCTCTTGACGGTTAGTTTATGTGATGGATGAGAAGGTTGTGATGTGTGTGGTTGTATGTGATGGATATGAGAAGGTTGTGATGTGTGTGGGTTGTATGTGTGATCGATGGATGAGAAGATTGTGATGTGTGGGTGGTGGTTGTTGTTGCGCGTGCGGGACGCGACGGGCGCGCATATGTATGTGAATGTAATGATGAAGAAGGTTGTGATGCGCCGGCGTGTGTTTGCATATGTGTATGCCATGATCGAAATGATGAGTTGCCGATGTTTTCGCCGAAATGTAGATTCATTTCTATTTCGGCGAATTTTTCGGCCATCCTAGGGGCCAAAAATTAGCAAAGGTCATGCCGAATTTTTCCGTGAAATATTTTGTTTCTAATATATTCTTTTGTTCTATATGTAGAGCGTAGGTGACAATGGTCATCATGATGAGCGAAAGTATTGTTGCTAGATATTTGAAATATGCGACAACCGTGATGGTTAAAAACAACGACACCGGGATAAAGTGTCCGTGTCGAACATGCTAACTCGGCACCGTGCTCGATCCCTTTTCCGGCACATTGCAGGAGCATCTGCTCAGAAAAGGTTTTATGGATGACTTCACTTATGAGGATGATGATGAGGACATCCATGGGGGCGCGGCGGGAAATGATTAGGAAGATGAAGAGACGCCTCCCGATTATGATGACGAAGAATATGTCGGGCATGATGATGAAGAAGAAGCCGACGTAAATGGTGGAGAAGACGCGGGCACGCCGACGCTGCTAACTTCAGTCGTGCGGGACCCTCATGTTCAAGAATTGCTTCTCAGAAAGTCGAGTAACGCTGCTAGAGAGGCTAAGCTGGCGCAGCTGGACATAGACTCGAATGCTCCGTTGTATGCGGGATGTGGGCCCGAGGATACCCGCTTGAAAGTAACGCTCATGGCTCTGCAGATGAAGGCAAAACACAAATGGACAGACGCAAGCTTCGACGAGAACTTGAAATTTTGGCACGATTGTCTTCCTGAGGGGAACACGTGTCCTAGTAGTATCGAAGAGGCCAAAAAAATCATGTGCCCTTTTGATTTACCGCACATCAAATACCACGTTTGCATCAATGATTGCTTCATTTATCCGGAAAATGACGCGGAGACAACTGCATGTCCGGTGTGCGGCGCTGCTCGATACAAGAAAGGGAAAAAGAAAGCTCCTCGGAAAGTGGTATGGTACCTTCCGATCATTCCTCGTCTGCAGCGGCTTTTCACAGATCCAAAGGAAGCAAAGTTAATGCACTGGCACGCGGAAAGGAATAAGCCGGAAAACGAAGAGACGGATAAGATGCTGAGACACCCTTCAGATGCCAGTGGGAAGCGTTAGACTTTGAATACCCAACTTTTGGGAACGATCCAAGAAACGTCAGGTTCGGCGTGAGCACCGATGGGCTTAATCCGTTTGGCAACCAGAGCAGCACACATAGCACGTGGCCCGTGTTTGTATGGATATACAACCTACCCCCATGGTTGTGCATGAAGAGGAAGTACATTCACATGAGCATGCTAATCCAAGGGCCGAAACAACCAGGAAACGACATCAATCTGTATCTGTAGCTCTTGAGAGATGAGCTACACAAGATATGGAATGTAGGGGTCAGCACATGGGACGCCGTCGCGGAAGATTACTTCCCTATGAGAGCCACGTTGATCACGATGGTGCAAGACTATCTCGGTTACGGATATATCGTAGGCCAAGTGGCCCACGGACACTGTGCATGCATTAGGTGCATGGACGATACAACATATATGCAGCTAGAGAAAGATCCCGGGTCTTCAAAAACAGTGTTCACGGGACATCGAAGGTGGCTTCGCAAGGACGACCCGTGGAGAAAACGCAAAGAGTTGTTCGATGGTACCGTTGAGATCCGAAGAGCCCCACGTAAGAGGAGCGGCAAAGAAATCGACATGCCGTTGACAAGCTGGGATGAGTGCCCTCCGCCGGGGAAGAAGCAAAAGGCTCCGCCACCACTGCTGAAGGTATGGAAAACAAGGTCTGTTTTCTGGGACTTGCCATATTGCAAGATCCTCGAAACACCTCATAGCCTTGATGTCATGCATATCACGAAGAACGTGTGCGAGAGTCTTCTTAGCACCCTTCTCAACATGCCGGAGAGGACCAAAGATGGGCCGAAAGCAAGAAACGACCTAAGATCATTGGGAATCAGGAAAGATCTCCACGGAGGACGCCCTGACGATGATAATGATCTGTCCGAGGAGAGGAGACGAAAGGTCGTCGGAAGGGCAAAAAGACGAAACAGAATGACTATTACTTCCCTCCTTCGTGCTTCACTCTAAGCCAGAAGGAGATCGAAAAGTTTATCAAGTGCCTTCTTGGAGTGAAATTTCCTTCCGGTTACGCGGGGAAGATAAGCAGATATCTGGACGCAGCGAAACAAAAGTTCAGCGGGATGAAGTCTCATGACTGTCACGTGCTGATGACGCAGATACTTCCGGTTGCACTCCGAGGGATAATGGACCCACATGTCCGCCAAATGCTATTGGACCTATGCAACTTTTTCGACGTCATCTCTCGAAAGTCGACCAGCATGAAGAAAGCCGTAAGGCTACAGGAAGAGATCATTGTGATACTAAATGAGCTTGAGATTTACTTCCCTCCCGCATTCTTCGACGTTATGGTGCATTTGCTGATCCATGTCGTGGATGATATCATCCAGCTCGGGCCGATTTTCCTGCACGGCATGATGCCATTCGAAAGGATGAATGGTGTCATCAAAGGATACGTTCGTAACAGGGCAAGTCCAGATGGAAGCATCGTCCAGGGCTATCTCACCGAAGAGTGCATCTCTTTCTGCACGAATTTTCTAGATGTCGAGAACCCTGTTGGTCTGCCCGAAAATAAGCACATTGGCGGGCTCGATGGAGCAGGTCACAAAACAGGCAGGAGGGAACTACAAGTGGACGACTCTGGCCGAGGGCGCGAATAATAGTGGCGCCGGGGATGGCGACGAGGGCGCCAATAATAGTGGCGCCGAGGATGGCAATGATACCACTACTAGTGGCACCGGGGATGGCGGCGCGACCACTGATGGCGGGAACGCACAGATGGTAGCCAAGCCAAAAAGGCTAGGAAGGAGAGGAGTAAGAACAAGGTCCGGGCCTTGAGGCAAGCGATCACCCAAGTGTTCGACGGTGGGGCGCCTCTAGAGCCTACAGGGGTCGCCGCAGGGTATGGCCTCCAAGTGGCATGCATCCTTCGAGAGGTCATCCCTGTCTATGAGGATAACATAAGGGATGCTAATAAAGCGGGTTTGCGCCTCCGCCTCATCAAGAGGCTGCATGAACGGTATGAGTTCCCGCCGGCCTACAGGGCCGATGAAGACGGTAATCATGATTTGAAAAAACTCAATGCCGTCAACAACTTTGCCCTCACGAAGATGGGCACGACCTTGTCCAGCTGGAGATCTAGGGTCAAAAAATTGATCGAAGATGATAAAAGTCCCGAGGAGATCTGGAACAAGGAGCGGGTCAACGAAGAAGACCTTAGGATTTTCCGGGGTAGGCTCGGACTACCTGCATCCAAGAAAATAAGTGAATGGGGGAGGTGGATGAACTTGAAGAATGTAGGACACCACCATCTCGGAAGTGGTGGTTACTTCGCGGCTGAGCCCAAATGGGAGAAGCAGGATGCTGAGTGGGCAGCTAAGGGCATCTCTAACCCCTTCGACAAATTTAAAGACAAGCAGACTAGAAATTTTGTCAGGGCTCGGTTCACGAAGGACCCGGTTACCAAGGAACTTAAGACGGATCCTGTTGTCGTGAAGTTCCAAAAGGCTCTTGAGGATGTAGAAAGTTCTAGAGCTGCGGATGAGAGCTCCTCCCAGGGATCGACGAAGCCCGTGTGGGACACTCCATTCAACGCGGCGTTGAACAAGGTCAAGGGGCGGGATCTGGACAAGCCACCGTCAGGTGGCCGTGTTGTCGGCCATGGCAAGGTCCTATGGTGTGACTATTATGCCGAGGACAAGGAGATGCGGAAGGAGAGGAAGAAGCGCAAGCAGGAGGATATAGTCAACGAACTAGTGGCCAAGGCGCTCGTCGGTTTCCTTCCTTCCGTCGTGACCTCGGTAACGGATTGGATCGACGGAGGTCGACAAGGGCCGTGTCCAGTGCCCAACTTTGGAGGCAACACGGCCAACACCGCATCGGTGGCTACGTCCGCCAACATCGCGCCGTCACCTCCACCTGTTCGGGATAATCTACCGGTCCACACCACGCCGTCGCCTCTTCCGGAGAATTCGCCGGCCGGCAACCCCCCAAGCGGTGCCCACTCCGACTCCGTGTGGCAAGACGTCGGCGGTGTCTCGACAATGGCCGAGCTCGACACCCTCACGGTAACTAAGCGTCGTAGGCTGAACGCATATTACTTCATCCATTTTGCCTTTGCCTTGCATCTCTAACGCCCTACATGCATGTTCTTCACAGGGCGACACTAGATGCACTCTCCTACACCATGTGAATGGAGAGTTGAAGGATGTTGCTAGGGCTACCATCATTGCGCCCAAAAATTGCATGCACCACAACACGCCGATACCTGATGGCTGCTTTAAGGTTTCACTGATTAGGGTGTTCTCGGGCTGCAATGAGGTGGATCCTCCTTATCAACCCGTGGGAGCCGAGGACCATCTGCTCCTCCGTGAATGCATCTCCTGGGCCATGGTATGGCCAAAAACCCAGATCCATCTAAGCCCGGACACTCCACAGGCAACACCGCAAGTCGGGTTGGGGCAAAACCCTGTCAAGGCCATCGCACCAGTACCAAAACAACTTGAAGAGCCCGCGACATAGAAAGACGACATCTTCGATGACTGCTACATCGATGATGACCGCTGTGACGACGGAGAATTAATGGCTCCTCTTGATGAACCGCCGACTGCTCCGCACACGCACGAGCCCGCTGGTCAAGCAGATAAAGCCGCGTGCACGAAGCGTCTGTTCGATTCTCAAGAGACGCCTCCAGCCGACGACTTCACGCAGAAAGAAGCAACGCAAGCTATCCTGAGCCCCAACACACTACTTGGGACCTGTCGTGAAGCACTAGCGGCCGGAGGAGGCATCCCTCCGAAGCCTAAGAAGGGGCGGAAAAGAACTAGGAAGAGCGACTATGCATCCGCCAGCCAGCCGTCGCTGCCTCCAAAGCCGCAGCAGGGTGCCAATGCCTCTAGCAGCCAGCCGGCAGCTCCGCGGCCGATCCGGTTTAAGGACGGACCAGGACCGAGCAAAGATGTTGCGCGGGAAATGCATATTGCGGGTCGACCGATGGTACCGCCTGATGTGCTCCAACTCATGAGTGGGGATATGCAGATGCTGCATGAGCGTGTTCTGACACGGGAGCTGGATCTTCTTAAAATAAAAGATCCAACACACCCACACCCGCTCTTCACTACCAAGGTGGCAGAGGCAGTTGATGGCATTTGCAAACAAGAGCCGGCGGATTTGCTGCTCGTGCGATTTGATGACATCTTCAAGATGTTTAACTTGTAGCAGCTCCATCCTCATTTAGTCTGCTTATTCGGTCTCAGTACGGCCCACCAGGTCCTAAAAGAGAAGATCGGGGGCGTCGCGATAGCGGACCCCTACTACATGATCGAGACCAACTTCAGAAGGCATGATGGCTGGCAATTTATGTCGAGACACCTCGAAGAAATCATGGTGGAGAATAAGTGGAAGGATTACATTCTCTTGCCTTACTATCCCGAGTATGTAGTTATTCTCTACGCTATAATGAAGATGCTTCATTAGATTTCTATCATTATTTTTCTAACACTCTGTCTAAATTGTTTTGCCCATAGACAAGTACTGCGTCCTGCTCGTTCTTTGCCCGAAATTTTCCGTAGTCACATATTTGGACTCGAGTAGGGAGGACAAGCCGAAAGACTACACCAACCTCAAGAAGGCTCTGGATAATGCTCTAGTTGGCTTTAGTATGAGGGGAGGCGTCTTCAAAAGGAAGAGACCTGGAAGAGGAGGTGTGCTATCATTCCACCACATTATCAACTTCGCGTGCGTCACGCAACCAAAGAACAGCGAGAGGGATGCCTACTACGCCATCCATCAGATCCGTGCCTTCGTACAGGATGAAGAGAAACTTAAGTTGCCAGATCAACTCCAATGCTGGGCCGAAAACTTGGCAACTATCCAGGATCGTGATCTTCGACAAGAATTCTATCGCATCTAGGAGACGTTCCCGCGGATCATACTACACGATGTCTGCGCCGTTGGAGGCATGTTCTACTATGACGGCGCTCCACTCGATAATGCGGAGGTGGAACGGCATATAAAGGCACAAGGCGACATCCGGCCCTACACGACGAAAGAAGGCGTCCGCCCCTTCCCGGCCCCGAAGACCGTCGACGCCTAGCTTATCTACCTGTGTAGTTTATGTTCAAACAGTCGATGAAATTCGGGTTGTAATTAAACTTCCTTTAGTTTGTAATGTGATGATCGACCTTGCTACTCGATTTCGATGGAGATGCATGCATGTGATGTAAATAATTTTGTCTACTTATATCTATTTTCAGTTGTAATGCATGTGATCTATGTATTATGTATATTGTTCTGCAAATTGTATTATAGAATATGTCTATATAAATACCTGTATTAGCGTCTGTATAAATACGCAGTATATAAAAAATACAGAAAAACCTAGCCGTGGCGCACCACAAAGCCTAGCCGTGGCGCACTGTGGGGTGGTGCACCACGGATATGCCTCCTTAGCCATGGCGCACATACGGGCCTGCGCCACGGCTAACTACTCGTGGCGCACCAGGACCTGTGCGCCACAGCTAACCAAATATACCCGTGGCGCACATGGGTGACTGCGCCACGGCTATATATTACCCGTGGCGTGGCAATCCGTGGCGCAGGCCCCTGCGCCACGGGTAAGCAATTTTGGTGCGCCACGGGTAAGCTTTTCTGTGCTAGTGCATGGTACGGGCGCAGGGGCCTAGGGTGCGCAGCTGCAGATGTGGAGGCTCGGACGGCAAGACAGTGAGGTGGGCCCGCAAAGCCGCGGTGGCATTACCGAGAAGGAGACCGGCGGCCATCATCGGAGAGCGCCGAGACGCATGCGCGGGAACAGTAGCAGGAGTTCCACCGCTAGCTGCTGCTCTATGAGAAAATACTCCGCTAGCAGGAGTGCCCGCGGGGAGTTGCTAGCTTTGGTCAACATACATCAATCATTATGGAGAGAGAGCAGCTCGTACAAGTTTTTTTTGGACCAATCAGAAAGGATGGAGAGGGAGCACACGGATTGTGTGTTTCTATGGGTGTCGCTAGAGCCGTCAGATTGATTGAGAGAGAGAGAGCAACACGCTGAGAGGGCTAGCTAGCGTCGGATGGATGGAGAGAGAGCGCTAGCGCATGTTTTTCTGTTCGCCAGCGGTATGCTACTTACCGTTGGCGAACAGTGCAAGCGGTGTGCCAGTAGTAACTGCGTGCCCGGGCGACCCCAGCGGGACCATCTACTGCTGGCGAACCATGCTGCTTCTTCGCCAATGGTACCTAACTTACCGCTGGCGAACCATGCTGCCTGTTTGCCAGTGGTACCTAACTTACCGCTGGCGAACTAGTTAGCCCACTGGGGATGCTCGGGTCCGCGTTTACCACTAGCGCAGCACCCACCTCATTCGCCAGTGGTAAGGCAAGTACCACTGGCGAACCACTTTTCTTGTTCGCCAGCGACATTTAGCACCGGCGAACCTCTAATTTTGTGCGCCAGTGAGGGCCCGGCGGCTATAGCCCTTTTCCTACTAGTGGAATTGGTGTCGGAGGAGTTGTGGGATTATAGAATCTAAAGGCATGATGCGACTAACGTTACTCCATTTGAACTAGTCTATAGACAAGATTCTGTTTTACGCATGGAACTAAATCTAACCGCCTTGAGACCTCCTTGGGGTTGGCTAAACATAATGGTTTATTGCTGAAAGACTTATAAAGTATAATGATGGAAAATATTTTACGGGTAACTAAATCTTACAACAAGAAGGTTCAACTAAACACCTTCCAAGTCGACAACTTGGTCTGGACGGTGAAATTACTAGTCGACGTGAGGAGTCAAAAAATTGGAAAATGGTCGCCAGCGTGGAAAGGACCTCTCTGGATCGTGAGGATAGTACCCATGAACTCATATCTGGTGGAATCTATGTAAGGGTCTGTTACTCCATCCTATCAATGAAGTATACCTCAGAAGTACCATCCAAGCATGCAGCAGTCTTCCTAGGCGCATGTACGGCCGATTTACATATATAGCCCTTAGCACACAAGATCAATGAGCTTAGCATCCCCTTACCTGATTTCTATTTGCAGTATTTTCTGACGCTCAAGCTCTACTAGAAACTGGGGCCATGTGGGAGCGTCGACACATGTTAGCGCCCTATTGGAGCCGGCTGCCCCCATTGCCGGCTCCAATAGTTTTTTTTCCAAAATCTTAAAACCAAGAATGCAAACTAAACCGACAAATTTAATTCAAACTTACGAATTTTTACATATTTGAACAAAAAATTAAACTAAACTAAACCCTAGTGGTGGCTGTCATAGAAGCGATTGAAGACCGAGTAGTCGAGCTCGGCATCGCCTCCGCCGTTGCTCGAGCCTTCGTCATCGTCACCGCCTCCATCGTCGCCCGCACCCCTGTCCTCGCCTCCTTCGTCGTCGCGGATTGTCTCAATGTTGTACTCCATGGCTGACCACGCGTACGCGATCTCGGGTTTAGCCGGCTGTATAGTGTTGAATGATAACTCGATAGCTTGTTGATCTATCGTTGGAACTCATTGTGTTCCTCCTTCATCTTCGACAACTTTAGTGGAGACATGGAGGGCTCCTTCTTCATCTTTATTTGACCGATGAACAGCCAGTCCCACAGCAGCGAGGGCTACCATGATGGATGCGGCTCCTTGATAACAATGTTGCCCCACCGCAGCAAAAGTGCCATCCACAACTCCTTATTTGGGACATGGGGGCCTCTACGTGTGAGGAAGAAGCAACCCACGGCGATGGCTGCTCCTTCTTGGGGACAATGGGGGGCGCCGCACATGACTAAGAACCAAACCACGTCGAGAGCTGCTCCTTCTTGGGACGAGGGAGGTAGCGGTCGCACATGAGAGCGGGGTCGCCGACCTACGCGAGGAGGTGGAGCACGACAACGAGCCCACTGGCGCGACCCACGGTTGGTAGCACACTGCGAGAGGACCTCGTAGAGGCTCTTGTTGTGCCACCAGTGCCCAGCTTGCGCCGGATCCACATTTCGGGCATCGTTGGCCCGTCTGAGTGATCAACGACCGCCTGGTGCTTCACGCGAATATTTCTCACCGACTCTCGCTGTTCTCATCAAAGTCGGGGTCCGACAGCTACTCCTATGTGTGAGGTGTGGATGAGCTCCCGGATGAGGGTGTGCAGCCTGTCCTTATTAGTGGGGTTTGAAAGGATGGCCAGGCCATTCGCGTTGATGGTCCACCAGTTGAGGAGCCCGTTCTGGGTGATACCACTGATGGCGTGGATCACACGTTCGCTGGAGAACCCCAAGATGAAGGTATGATGCAGTGTAGCAGCAGTTTCCCTTGATTACAAAACCAAGATTGTCAGATCCAGTAGGACGAGGAGAAGGCTTAGCAAGGTGTCAACGGCGCTGTTTACGATAATTAACGTGGACCTACACACAATCACAAACAAACTACTTTGCCCCAACGAAATAGAGAGGTTGTCAATCTCTCCGGCTTGCTGAATACAAAGAATTAAATGTGCAAGTGTAAAATATGATGAGAGTGAAATATGACCAGCGATCAAATGAGTACGGAAAGCAATTAAAACGGTTGTAAACAGTGTAGGGAAATAGGACTGCGGTCCATAGATAACTAGTGGTGTCTCTCCAGAAGATATGCATGATGGGTAAACAAATTACAGCAAGGCAATTGACAAAATTGTGGGCGCATAACAATGCTATCATAAAACAATATAGTTCACCGTTTCATCTAATATGGGCATTAAGTCAAAATACATAGACCGGTATCCAACTGCATCTATGACTAATAATCCACCCCCGAGATCGCTATCCAGCATGTCTCCCAGAAGTATTAAGTTGCAAGCAACAGATCATTGCAATAAGCAAAGTGCATAATGTAAGCAATGTAAATAACACAAGGAAATCACACTGCTGTTTTCTCCCTAGTGGCGACAGCACAAACTTGGCATGAGCGTTTCTGTCAGTCGCACTTCGCACAAAAGAGGCATGAACCCACTATCTAGCATAAATACTCTCTCTGAAGGTCCTAACAATTACTTGGCCAAAGCATCCACTAGCATCGGAGAGAATGCAAGATCATAAATAAAACATAACACAAAGATGAACAAGAGTAATGATTTCCACAATTCATCGGATCCAAGCAAACACATCATGTAGCAGTTACAGATAATATGACCTTGATCATGTAGGGCAGCTCACAAAATCTAAACAATGGAGTACAAGGAGAAGAGACAACCATCTAGCTACTGCCATGGACCCGTAGTCCCATGGTGGACTACTCACGCATCACTCCGGAGGCAGGCATGGTGGTGTAGATGCCTGCAGTGACGATCTCCCCCTCCGACAGGGTGCCGGGAAGAGCTTTAGGACCCTCCCAATCTAGGATTGGTGACATCAGCGACCTCTGATGTTTTGTGGAGAATATAATCGGGTATCGAGGGTTTCCGAGACAAAGGCAATTTATAGGCGAAAGGGCCACTACTAGGAAACAGGCTACCAGTGGCGCACCTTTTCACAATTCTGTGGCGCATCCCTAGAAATAGTGGATGCGCCACTAAATCCTCGCCACTAAAATATATTTCTGTGGCGCACGCCGGTGGTGCGCCACAGAAATGCCAAATTCTGTGGCGCATCCCAGCACCGCGCGCCACAGAAATATTTTAGTGGCGCATCCCACCTTGGTGCGCCACAGAATTTTTTTTGAATTTCAAAAAAAAGGGCGGCCGGAATTTCGCCGGAATTTCGTCGGAGCTCGTCGGAGACCGTGTTGCCGTGGGTGGAGGAAGGGGTCGTCGGAGGTCGTCAGAGGTCGCCGGATGAGGTCGCCGGAGTGGAGGAGGAGGTCGCCGGAGTGGAGGCCGAGGTCACCGGAGTGGAGGAGGAGGTTGCCGGTGGTGGAGGAGGTCGCCGGAGGTGGAGGAGGAGGTCACCGAAGGTGGAGGTCATCGGGGTTGTGGAGGTGGTCGTCGGGGTGGTGAGGAGGTCGCCGGAGTTGTGGAGCTCGCCGGAGTTGTGGAGGAGGTCACCGGAGGTGGAGGTGGAGGTGGAGGAGGAGTAGAGAAGATGTGGAGTAGAGGAGAAGAGATGGAGGAGGGAGGAGAAGGGGAGAGAAGTGTAGAGGAGAAGGGAAGAGGAGAAAGAAAGAGGAGAAGTGGAGAGTGAAGTGGAGGGATAACTGGAGGAGATGAGGAGAAAAGGGGAAAAGAGAGGGAGATGAGGGGCGCCGGCGGGATTCAAATTTTGAATCTCACAATTCTGTGGCGCATGGGCTAGACATGCGCCACAGAATTGTTTTTCCCTTTTTTGAATTTTTTTTATTTTGCTGGGAAAATTCTTCTGTTGGCCATAACTTTTTTTTCGTTTGGAATTTTGAGAATCTAAAAAAAGGCTAACCGGGTAAACCCTGATTTTCTCTAGTTTTTTTTAAGGTATTATACGCATTTTTTCGACGTCGTATGCAAAAGTTATGGCCAATTTACTATTTCTTCACCTACTATTGGAAAAAAGGTCAAAATGTGTATTTCAAAATTTTCCTACAAACTAGACCCTAAACCTTCCATATATCTAAAAGGATTTTATTTTTTGAATTTTTTATCATTTTCTTTCACTCCGTGCAAAACTAAAAAGGCGATCCACTGGGGGGGGGGGGATCTGAAATCCGGGCACAATTCTGTGGAGCATGGGGCCACATGCGCCACAGAAAGTAACAATTTTGTGGCGCATGTGGCCCCATGCGCCGGGCTGGTACTTGAGGGTCACATCATAGTCTTTAATCAATTCCAGCCATCTTCTCTATCTCAAGTTCAGATCCGGCTGGGTGAAGAGATACTTCAGACTTTGATGGTTGGAGTAGATCACGCAACGGTTGCCCAACAGGTAGGGCCTCCATTGCTTTAGAGCATGTACCACGGCAGCAAGCTCTAGATCATGAGTTGGATAATTTTGCTCATGTGGTTTGAGTTGACGGGAAGCATAAGCGACAACATGGCCTTCTTGCATCAAAACACAGCCCAAGCCTAGGAGTGATGCATCACAATATACAACAAAGTCCTTGTCTGTGTCGGGAAGGACAAGCACCAGAGTGGTAGTGAGCTTGACCTTGAGGGTTTGGAAACTTTCTTCGGCCTTGTCTGACCACACAAATTGTTTATTTTTCTTGAGGAGGTCAGTTAGTGCCTTGGCTATCTTGGAAAAACCCTCGATGAATCGGCGGTAATAACCCGCCAATCCAAGGAAGCTTCGGATATCTTTGACGGACTTGGGAGTTGGCCAATCCAGGATTGCCTGAATCTTGTCTGGTATCACCGCCACTCCAGTAGCTGACACCACATGACCGAGAAAAATGAGCTCCTTTAGCCAAAACTCACACTTGGAGAACTTGGCATAAAGGCGGTGATCTCGAAGCTTGGTCAAGACAAGTCGAAGATGCTCAGCATGCTCTTCTTTGGTTTTGGAGTAGACAAGGATGTCATCGATGTAAATGATGACAAACTTGTCGAGGTACTCGTGGAAGATGGAGTTCATCAGCCTCATGAATGTAGCCGGAGCATTTGTGAGGCCGAAGGACATGACGGTGTACTCATATAACCCATACCGGGTAGTGAAAGCCGTCTTTGGAATATCCTCTTTTCGGATTTTTATCTGATGGTAGCCTGACCTCAGATCCATCTAGGAGAATACCGTTGCACCAGCTAGTTGATCGAATAGTTCAGTTATTCGAGAAATTGGATACTTGTTCTTGATGGTCACCGTATTCAGAGGGCGGTAATCAAAAACCAGCCGAGGAACATTTGTATGCCTCTTCTTGACAAAGATGACCGGGCAGCCCCAAGGGTAGCTACTCGGCCTGATGAATTCTTTTCCAGCAGCTCATCAAGTTGCTTCTTCAATTCAGTTAGCTCTTCCGCCGGCATGTGGTAGGGCCTCTTGGAAATTGGGGCAGTTCCCGGAACCAACTCAATGACAAACTCCACACTTCGATCAGGTGGCATGCCAGGCAATTCTTCGGGAAAGACGTCGGGGAATTCACACACCACATTCACCACATGCATTTCAGGCGGGGTGATACCTTCCATGAAGTACAGACTGATCTCCGGAGAGAGAGGAGTGGCAGCGGATGGAGCTGCGGATGAAGGGGACCAGTAACGCACTTACCCATAGCTTGGGTGGATCACTGTGACAGTCTTGGCAGCACAGTCCAGGTTGGCCTGATACTTTACTAACCAGTCCATGCCCAGAATAACATATAGACCCTCTGACTTCAAGGCTATGAACTGGAACGGAAAAGGTATTGAACCTATTGAAATCAGAACCTCAGTATTAACTCACTTGGTTTGCCAAAGAGACCCCGGTGTTTTAAACACTAGTGGGGAGTCCATATTCTCAAACGGTATTTGATGGTTGTGTGCAAATGATATGGATATGAATGAATGCGATGCTCCAGAATCAAATAAAACTGAAGTTGGATAGGCATTGATTCGAAGCGTACCCATGAGAACACTAGGGTCCTCTTCAACTCCTTCAGCCGAGACGTGGTTCAGTCGTCCATGGCTGACACTTGTAGCATTGGCTGCTGGTGTGGAGGGAGCGGGTGCCTTCTCAGGACAATCCTTGGAGAAGTGACCAGGCTGGCCACAGTTGTAGCAAGTGAGGCCCGGTGGTGGTGGAGGCAGTTGAGGGTGGAAACCACTTCCAGCCGCACCCAAGGTCGAGGTAGCTGGGAGAGGCGGAGGTGGCATGAACCTTGAAGGCCTTGGTGCGAATGGTGCACGAGGCACGGCGCTGAAGGGCACAAAGACCCTGCGCTTCTTGCCCTCGGAGGAAGAGGAGCTCTGGTGGTCATCTGGAGCTGGCCTCTTGGAAGCCTCCAGCTCCTTCCTACCCTGCTCCATGGTGAGAGCCTGGTTGTAGAGCTCCTGGTAGGACGGGAACTTGAAGGGCAGGAGCTCGCAGCGGAGGTGAGGGGCGAGCCCCTTGCGGAAGAGGTATTGCTTGTCCTCATCATTTGTCACGTCCCGAGGGGCGTAATGCGAGAGGTGATTGAACTCCCGCCCATAGGCTTGGACGTCCATGCGTCCCTGGGTCAAGTCCAGGAACTCCCTCCTCTTGAGGTCCATGACGGGCTTGGGGATGTAGGCCGCATGGAAGGCGGTGCGGAACTCCGCCCAAGTGAAGACATGGCCAGCGTCGAACATCGACACATGGCTCTCCCACTAGGAGCCGGCGGCTCCATTCAGCAGTTAGGTGGCGAAGTTGGCTTGTTCCGCCACCGAAACGTGCAGAGCAGCAAACTTGCGCTCAAGAGCCCGGAGCCAATCATCCGCATCAAGCGGCTCCTTAGCTTCGGTGAAGGTAGGAGGTTGGGACCACAAAAACTCGGTGAGAGTGTTGCAGTCGTTGTTCCTCCTGGCCCCTTGCTGCACCAGCTGCTCGAGTAGACGCTCATTTCGCAGCCGGTTTTGCTCAATGGCCATCAGGACCTCCGCCATTGAGGGTGGCGGCGGTGCATCAGGATTGCTTTGTTCCCCACGACGGGTAGGAGCCATTCTGAAGATTTGGAACAATGACATAGTTAATAAGCAATTCCAACAGTTAGGATAGATAAAAGAGTTCTTCCATATGTAGCGATTGAGATGCCACCAACACCAAAAACACATTTAGGCAACCACGTTGACATCACGTCATCGCGGCGATAGCAAACGGATGCAACGGACTCGAGACATAACTGGACGGTAAGAACCCAACACCCGAGAACCTAAACTTCGACACCAAGCTTAAAACAAATAGAGATAAGAATCAGAGTAGAGCGAGTTGGATGAGGAATAAAAAGAATCCTAAGAAGGTTTTCACAACTCATTTTTAGGTTATAAATAATTTTCCACTAGACTCGACATCGACCAATAGAAAGGGTTTCCTACAGGCAGTCCTGCTCTGATACCAACTTGTGGCAACCGGTCATGCTACACAATCGAAGGTTACTGGGTTTACCAATCCCAGGCCAAAACCTTTGGCAGGTGTGCTCGGAATGGATCATCGGCACACAACACCTCGATCATGCCATAAGCTCAGACATCGCTATCACGTATAGTAGAGAGATCAATACTTGTGGAACAACTGGCACATTGCAGACTCTACGACACAAAAACTCATATAGCAACTCATATATGAGAAAGATACAAATATTACACACCAAAGGTCACAGACCCAACAATTCATCAAGCGGAAGCGAAGTAGTGTTGTCTAATACAACAAGATCCAAATATAGGGCCTAAGAGGCCTACACATAAATAAACCTAGCCAGCTTGCTCCACGGTCCCAAGCTGCCACCTGGGAACCCCGGACTACTAGTCGACGTCCACGAAGAACCCACCTAGCTGCTCGGTGTCGTCCTCCTCTGAAACAAAGTATAAAGGCAGCAAAGAGAGACTGAGTACGACGTACTCGCAAGTTTAGTAGGGCGATATAGGCCCAATGCTGACGGAGGCTCTAAAGCTGTATATGTAGATGTTTTGCATAAAGCTAGTTTTCATTACTAAAAACATGATTGACACCTGGCATCGTCTACTCAGAGTATTTTTCATAAAAGGGGTAAGAGAGTAAACTTTCATCTTCGGTTCTCGTCGAACCAACTTGTAGCCAACACCACTCCTCTCCACCAAAGGCACTCCCTCGAATCACCCTCGAGGAAATGAACCTTTATCACACGTTGATTATGCAACCTTTAGCTGCCATATCAATTAAGTTAAGGTTCTCTATGGTCTTATCGTCTATTCCCAAGTCGTCCATAACCGCGGACACGGCTTTTCGAAAAGATTAAACCCTGCAGGGGTGTACTAATTTACCCATCGGTACTGTCCGGCTCACCTGATTGGCCCTCTTCCGGGGAAGGCCGGCGAGTGGGCGCGGTTAGACCTTTACATTGCATGAGGCTTACTCAAGGACCATCAGTGTGCGGAAGGACAGGTTCAGGGCCTCCAACGCCCTGCCCCGCGGACACATCCTAAACACCACAGTCATCCTCGTTCCTTTTCCACCCACACACGCGCAAATGGAAATAGCAAACTAGAGGACCCTTGACAAGCCCCTCACAACTTATTCGGTCACAGGGGATTCCATATGTCCCCACCTTTGGAAGCACGCTCAGTCTTGGTTCAAGAGGTAAAGAACTCGCACCTAGGGGCAAGAATGAGACAAAACACCATCCCCGATGGCAACTCATCCAAGCCTTCTTAGCATTTTAATTAAGCATCACATGTATCCACCATTCCCGAATCATTCCATCAACATCAATATCATGGAATTAAATAACGGATAGCTAATCATTCTACTAAGCATGGCTAAGCATAGCTAAGCATGTATACCAACAATTATATCTTTGTATCCGGCCAACACATCATACCTATGGTTCATAGGAGGGGAAGCATGTGATGGTTCAGGGGATAAACATGCATTCATTTGTAATTTTCCAAGTTTCGATGAATAAGTAGCGAATTAGATAATTATTTGAATTTAATTCATTTAACCAATTTATGAATAACATCAAATAAATATTTGGGATCATGAGGTGATATTACCATGATTTGATAGCATTTGGAACACTGATCATTTTGGTATTTTATTCATAATTTTTGGTTAAATATTTAACGAATTATGGTTTTCCCAAATTAGGTATTAGTTATACCATTTTAGGAATTCTTAACGTACAAATAGAATACAATTTCAAAAGAAAGTTACAATGACTCCATCTTGTAGAGTTTGTTTTTCTGAACAATTGGATATTTGATTGGTCAAATTTGAAGCATTATTTCAAAAGATATCAATTATTTAAATTAAACTTATTTCCAAAAAGGAAAACACATTTCCCAGACGGGCTGGCCTCAAGCCGGCCAGGCCGGGCGGCAGGCCGGGGTGTGACCCGAAGGGTCCGGCCTTTGGCCGGCCCAGGCTGGGCTCCCAGGCCGAGAGGGCGCCCGAGGCTGCCGGCCTCGTGCCGGCCCAGACCGGGCACCAGCCCGAGGCAACTGGCCTTCGGCCGGCCCGGCTGGAACCTAGGCCGGGAGCACGGGGACGGTGACGCCGGCGACCACGGTGGTCAAACGGCGGCGAGGAGGGAAAAAGGGGGCACGGGAGAGGGCTAGGAAGGACGCGTTGCTCACCCTGAGCTTGAGGCCGTGATCGGAGACGGAGGGCAGGCCTGGCGGCGACGTGCGGGTGCTCGGCGGAGCGCGGCCGATGCGGGCAAAGTCGAGGACGCCGTCGGCGATTGCGGCCACCCCGGCTCAATTACTTCGGCGTGGAGGGAGAGAGGGACCCGGCGGAGGTCTTTACCGGCGTCGATCTGCATGGGACGGCCCCAGGCGACGGATGCGAGCTCGGCACCACGGCGGCAAATGGAGGAGCGCGGGAGGAGCACGGGAGGGAGAGAAAGAGAGAGAAAGGTGGGGAATGGAGGCAGGTGGGCGTCCAGGTCGTCATGTCCTCCGTGGCCACCAGGGAGCAGGTCGAGCGTGGGCAGGGTGGCATGGGCATGGTGACGGCATGGCGCCAGTGCCATGGCATCGGCACAGTGAGAGGGAGAAGAAGAGAGATTCACAAAAACCCCCTGCCTCTATTTTCTGTAATTGCAAAGTGGTCCAGCAGCAATTTGTGGAATTTAATTGAGGCCCCAAAGCATTTTTATAAATTCCACAAAATTTCATGTGGGCTCCACTTGACCTTTAGGTGCTCCATAAAAATTGGGGTTGCAATTGAAAAAGTTTTGGACAACCTTTGTTCACAGGGTTCAATTAAGGGCATTTTTGATAATTTCCAAAATTCATTTATTTGGAGTATTTAAACATTTCCAAAAATAATGAAAATATTCATGGAGGCCCTCACAATAATATTGAAGCTCCCCATGATTTTAGTTTGAATTTTTGGAAAGTTTAATTTGGTTTCAAAAATAAGAATTGGTTGGCACCAATTTGAACTCTCCATTTAAAACATTTGCTTGTTAATAATTAGATGTTAACAATTTGTTCTAAGATGTAATTTGGAACTTCCTAAACTATTTGGAAGTCCAAGAATAAATTGTTTGCCAAGTTAATCAATTAAATTGGTTTGGGTGTTTGGGAAATTTGCCTCCCCATTTCAATTTCTTGCATATGTTGGTTTGTTAAGAATAGCAAATTCATATGGATGCCATGATGCAAGCGATAATGCAAAAAGTGGAAAAAATCTTCGTATTTTTCATTAACAAGCTGGGGCTGTTACACTCCACTTCTGTAACAACCCGGCCACTCCCGGGCCGGGCCTGTCACCCCTGGCAGCTCTCTAGGATCTCTAGACTGGCCCCACAGACCAACACTAGTCTTTTCTGCGCACTTTGTCCTCACTCGTGCGCACCCGGGAAGGACTACCCGGTCGGTCACCCATCCCAATATTACCCTAGGCCAAGCACGCTTAACATCTGGGTTCTATCGAGATGAGCTTCCGGAAAAGAAGTTGCAACTTGTTGGTATGAGTATCCTATCATCCCTATTAAGCCCCGAGCCAGGATCTCACATCCTTCCCCCCTTAGAAGACCGACGCCCTCGTCGGTAAACCCCAGTCCAGGAACTTCCCCCTTTGGCACTCGTCTGTGCATCCACTGCCGGCAAATGCTCCACATGTCCGCGCCTCTGACCCGCACACGCCCGAGTTACCGCAAGGGTCGGCTCTGATACCAATTGTAACACCCCGGCCACTCCCGGACCGGGCCTGTCACCCCTGGCAGCTCTCTAGGATCTCTAGACTGGCCCCACAGACCAACACTAGTCTTTTCTGCGCACTTTGTCCTCACTCGTGCGCACCCGGGAAGGACTTCCCGGTCGGTCACCCATCCCAATATTACCCCAGGCCAAGCACGCTTAACATCTGGGTTCTATCGAGATGAGCTTCCGGAAAAGAAGTTGCAACTTGTTGGTATGAGTATCCTATCAATCCTATTAAGCCCTGAGCCAGGATCTAACAACTGCCGCCTCCACCGCGCAAAGAGGGAGATAACCCCTCCAAGTACATACCCCCTCCACGACGGCAAAGGACTCCAAAGCCGTCACAGGGAAGAACCAGGGCAAGGAAAGTCGGTTGATAAACCGCCATTAGCCAATGATGTTCGAAGCCTAATCGAGGAGAGGAAGTCGGCCAGAGATGCCCAATACCTCGGCCCCAAGTGTTTTGGCAGAACAATCAGAGAGCAAATCCTACCTCCCACTTTGTCGAACGTAACAAAGATGGTGGAGAAGTGCAGCGGTATGGCCAATCCTGAGACCTGGCTCTCAGATTATGTCAGTGCCTGTAACATATACCAAGGCAGCGCCGACTCCGCAGTGCGATTCTTGCCCCTGATGTTAACCGGGACGGCACGCATGTGGATTGAAGGTTTGCCGGAGAGGACAGTTCATACCTGGAGTGACATGAAGCACGTCTTTATTCAGCACTTCCAGGGCACGTACAAGCGCCCCAAGTCGATTTTTCACTTACAACGGTGTGTGTAGCAAAAGAACGAGTCCAGCCGTGAATTCGTTTCACGATGGAGTGAAATAAAAAACGCTTGCGAGGGCGTCTCAGAAACTCAGGCGATCCATGCCTTCAAGCAATCTCTGAGGAAGGGGACGACATTCCGCTTTATGATCTACAGCGACGAGTCGAAAACTTTGGGGGGCTTGCTCGCTTGTGCTAACAAGTACGCCGCTGCTGACGATGACAACAGGGAAGACGGTGAAACCCGCCGATGTGAGTCCGGGAAAAGAAGATTGAAGACCAAGCCGACCCTTCTCACGAGGTTGTTGCCACCTTTGGTAAGGGCGGCTCAAGCAATAGCAAGTGGCAGGGCAAAAAGCCGGCAAACAACCAATCATCCCGACCGCCAGCGGTGAAGTATGACGACATCAAGCACAACCCCTGTGTTCATCGTTTGAGGCCGGATGGGACGAGCTCCCACACGCTCCAGCAATGTCACATCAATCGGGACATCGCCAAGGACCCCAAAGCCGGCAACTCAAAGAACAAGTGCAAGTCCAGGAAGGACGACAAAGAGAAGGAGGACGCTGCTTCAGAGTCGGATGACGCGGCCTCCAAAGAAAAAGGCAGCAAATTCCCTAAGCATGCCGAAAGTCTCATCGTCAATCTGGCAACAGATTCCTCTCGCAAAGAAAAGGCGGCTTGGATAGAACTCAATGCTACGGTACCTGCAGTTCCTCAATACTTGGATTGGTCCGACATTCCCATCACATGGGATCGCAGCGATCAACTGGACAGAGTTCCTTCAACACGCATCTACGCTTTAGTCGTCAGCCCTATAGTCGACAAATACAAGTTGACAAAGGTGCTCATGGACGGTGGAAGTAGCATCAACATACTCTACGCCGCAACATTGAAGAGAATGCGTCTCTCTGAGTCACAACTCAGCCACAGCAATGTGAAGTTTCATGGGATTGTGCCGGGACGACAAGCCTCCTCAATGGGAAGGATCACCCTGAAGGTCACCTTTGGCGGCACGGACAACTTTCGGACAGAGGATGTCTCTTTCGAGGTGGTTCCCTTTAAAAGTGCATACCATGCAATCTTTGGACGTCCGGATTTCGCCAAATTCATGGCTCGGCCCTGCTACATCTATAGCAAGATGAAAATGCCGGGACCCAATGGGATCATCACAGTCAAAGGAGACTTCAAGAAAGCAAAGGAGTGTGAAGCCGCCAATGCCATCCATGCTGAAGAAGAAATCTGCAAGGAAGAATTGGAGGATCTCAAGAAGACAATGAGTCCCGATGAGATGCCGGCAACTGAAAGCCCGTCCTCTAAGGTTGACTCGAGCTTCAAGCCAAAGGATGACACCAAGAAAATCAAGCTCTCAAAGGACGATCCGACAAAGGAAGCCATCATCGGTGCCGGCCTTGACGACAAATAGGAAGGCGAGCTCGTCAAGTTTCTCCATGAGAACCGGGATATCTTTGCTTGGTCACCATCCGACATGCCAGGTGTCCCGAGGAAACTTGCCGAGCACTCCTTAAAAGTCAACAAGGACGCTAAGCCGGTCAAACAAGGCCTCCGACGGCTTGGAACTGAGAAGCGCAAGGCAGTTGGAAAAGAGCTCCTAAGGCTCACTGCCGCCAAGTTCATCCGTGAAGTTGTCCACACTGATTGGTTGGCAAATCCCGTGCTTGTTCCAAAGAAAAACACCTTTGAGCTACGTATGTGCATTGATTTCACTGGCTTAAATAAAGCCTGTCCTAAGGATCCGTTCGCCTTACCGTGTATCGATCAGGTCATTGATTCAACTGCCAGCTCAGAGATGCTATGTTTTCTGGACGCTTATTTGGGTTACCATCAGATTAAGATGAAGGAGTCAGATCAAGTCAAGACATCCTTCACCACGCCATATGGCAATTACTGCTATGTCACAATGCCTTTCGGCTTAAAGAACGCCGGTGCTACTTACCAAAGGTGTATGCAGCGGTTAGACAAGCAAATTGGCCGCAATGTTCACGTCTACGTCGACGACATAGCGGTCATGTCGAAGAAGCGTGGCGATCTTGTCGTCGATCTGTCGGAAACCTTTGCAAATCTAAGGGAGTACCAAATGAAGCTTAATCCGGCAAAATGCGTCTTCGGAGTACCCGCAGGCAAGCTTCTGGGCTTCATTGTTTCTCAAAGAGGAATTGAAGTTAACCCGGAAAAGATAAAGGCGATTCAGAACATCGAGAGGCCGACTTGTCTGAAGGACATACAGCGGCTTACGGGTTCCGCCGCGGCTGTAAGCCGATTCATTAGCCGGCTTGGTGACAAAGCATTGCCATTATACAAGCTCCTCAAGAAGTCAGACAATTTTGTTTGGACAGAGGAAGCAGAGGCAGCTTTGGCGCAGCTGAAGTATACATTGACGCATGCTCCAATCTTGGCAGCTCCGAGGGAAAAAGATCCGCTTCTCCTCTACATGTCGGCCAAGAATTTCGTGATAAGTGCCGTCATTGTAGTGGAGCGCCTGGAGGAAGGAAAGCAATGGCCGGATCAGCGCCCTGTCTATTTCATTAGCGAAGTGTTCTCAGTTTCAAAGCAGCGCTACCCTCACTACCAGAAGTTACCCTATGGTGTATTCTTGGCCGCCAGAAAGCTACGGCATTACTTCCAGGATCACACGATCACGGTGGTTAGTAAAGCTCCATTGAAGGACATCATCAACAATGCCGACGCAACGGGCCGAGTCGCCAAATGGGGCATCGAGTTAGCAGCCTTTGACATCCAGTATAAGCCGAGGACCGACATCAAGTCTCAAGTTCTAGCCAACTTTGTTGCAGACTGGAGAGCACACCTTTGCCGGATTCTCAATACTGGATAATGCACTTTGATGGTTCAAAGATGAAGGAAGGCTCGGGGGCTGGGGTAGTGCTAAAATCGCCTAAGGGTGACAAGCTCAGTTATGTCCTCCGAATCCGCTTCAACGCCACCAACAACGTAGCAGAGTATGAGGCTCCTCCAAGGCCTTCATATGGCTAAGGAGTTGGGAGTAAAACGCATCCTCTGCTATGGCGACTCGGATCTTGTTATACAGCAACTAGATGGATGTTGGGACACGAAAAGTCCCACAATGGCGGAATACATGAGAACAGTCGATGAATTCAGCAGATGCTTTGTCGGCTTAGAGGTCCGACATATCTCCCGAGATGACAATAAAGCTGCTGACGCCTTGGCTAGAATAGGCTCCAAGCAAAAGGCAGTGCTCCCAGATGTATTTCTCCACCATCTACATAAGTTGTCCATCAAAGGCGGCGACGAAGATTATCCCTTGTCGGTAGAATCAGTTCAAGTGTGCTTGGTAACCCCAGATTGGACCACGCCCTACATTGATTTCCTGATTAATAAGAAACTGCCCAAGGACGATGAGGTGTTGAGCCATCAAATTGAGCACCGAGAAAAGGCATACACGATTATTGATGGACAGCTTTACAAATGGAGCACATCCGGCATCTTCCAAAGATGCGTCTCTCCAGAAGAAGGGCGGCAAATCCTTGAGGAAATCCACTCCGGCGAATGTGGGCCTCACGTGGCGGCAAAGGCGTTGGTCGCTAAGGCATTTCGGCACGGATTCTTCTGGCTAACGGCTAAGGAGGATGCTATCAACATCGTCAAGACTTGTGAAGGATGTCAGCGCTAACTCATCTGCTGGTGGCGGTCGAAAAATTCACAAAGTGGGTGGAGGCAAAGCCCATCAGGAAACTCGACGGAGCTACAGCTACAAAGTTCATCATTGAGATAACTACTAGATTCGGCATACCGCATAGCATTATCACTGACAATGGCACAAACTTTGCCGTCGGTGAGCTATCGAAGTTTTGCAGCCGATCAAAGATTCGGCTCGACGTAGCATCGGTGGCACACGTACAATCCAATGGACAGGTAGAGCGCACTAACGGCATTATTCTGCAAGGTATTAAGCCGAGGCTTGAAACCCCATTGCATCAAGCAGCCGGCGCTTGGGTTGATGAATTGCCGGCGGTCTTATGGAGTATATGTACTACCACAAATAGATCGACCGGCTTCACCCCTTTCTTCCTGGTTTATGGTGCAGAAGCGGTACTCCCAACCGACATGATCCATGATTCGCCTCGAGTCGCAGCCTACATCGAAGAAGACGTAGAAGAAGCATGTCAATACGGCTTAGACATCCTCGAAGAAGAAAGAGAGTTGGCTCTCCAACGATCCGCCATCTATCAGCAAGATCTACGTCGCTATCAAAGCCGTAGAGTGCGGAATCGATCTTTTCGAGAATGCGACTTAGTTCTTCGGCTTGTGCAAAGCTGGCAGCACAAATTATCCCCTCCATGGGAAGGACCTTTCGTTATCAGCAAAGTTCTGAAAAACGGGTCATATTATCTCCTCGAAGGGATTCAAAGAAAGATCCCAGGAAGAAAGGTCGTAAGAGGAAAAGGCATGTAGATGACGACTTAGATGAGACAAAACGTCCGTGGAATATCGCTCAGCTACGTCCTTTTTACACTTAGCAAATTCTATTGTAACCATGTCAATGTGATCATGAAATAAAAATTGGTTTCTCTCATGTGAAATTCGAGAATCTGTACCATCCTTTATTTCCCAATGATCTTATTGCTATCATCTGTTTACCCGAAATTGCCTGTGTTGCTTGTTGGTAAACTATCTTTCATGTTGAATCCGCCTTAAGGTGATGAAAAAACAACGTTTTGCCAAATTAATGTTTGTCTGCTAGCTTTTTGCGCCGGGTTGCTTCAAAGCGTTTCGGCACCGAAAGGCGGCACTTGTTCTGGGTCTAAAAAGATTGGTCATTGTGCACCCTGTTACTCAGCAAGTTTGCTTCGCAATAGGTTTGCCGGCGCTTAAAGGCTAAGGTGTCAAGGCCAGAATAAACTGAGGCATAAAAATTGCAAGTTTGCAAATATAAAAGCTGATTACATACATCAAAAGACTTAGTTGTTTCTAAACATATAAATTGTTTGACGGCTTTACATCGTGCAAATTACATTTTCAGGGATGGCCGGCTCAAGGAGCAAGTTCGGCTCATGCAGATTTGTCCGCTTCTTCGCCCTCATCGTCAGATTGGATGGGAGTCGGTGGGCACGGCACCTCCTTGAAGAATGTGGTAAGGGAAACCATGTTGGCGATTTTGCTGGCGTAACCGGAGACGGAGTGCAAAATTTTCTTCCGGTCTTGGGTGTCCAGCGGAGAGCCATCCTCTTTCTCAAGGGGAAAGCCGGATGCTACACGCCAAGCCTCCGCCTCCGGGTAGTGTGCCATCATTAGGCCCAAAGCCGTCTTGGCACCTCCACGAGCGCTGGATCGAAGCCGATCGTCAAAGGCCGACGCTGCATCGTCCAGTTCAGTTGCCAAGCTTCCAAGGTCCGCCAGTGGCTCGGGGTTGCCGGGAAAGAATTTCTCGGCAAGCTTCTTTCCCGAAGAAATGATCTTCGGGAGGAGCTCCCCCACTTCCAAAATCCGGTCAAGCCGGTTTTCCACTGTCAGTTCATGGCCATAACCCGCCGGAGCTGTAAGAGGCGAAGTTCATGTTATAAAGTGGCTAAGACAGAAAGCAGTGAATTTGAGGTTTTAAGTAACTTACTCAAAAGCTGATTGTCGATTGCCACCGATTCATCGAGGCGCTTGTCAAGCCGGTCCTGGACTTCACGAAAGGCATCTTTGTGATTCTGCCCCTCCGTCTCCAGGATTTCTTCGGCTTGCGCAAGGCTCTTCCTGGCTATCTCAAGCTCCGTCGACATTGATTTGTTAAGCTTTTTTAGCTCAATGTTTTCGTCGCAGAGCCGGTCAAGGATGCCGGCGCTCTCGGCAAACTCCTTGGCTTTTATAATGGCATCTGCAAAACAAAAGTTCAGCAGTATAAAAATAACCATTATACAAAGTTAAGTTTTTCGGCATTCGTACCTTGGTACTGAACGCGATCCGCCTCGAAGACGGCAATGATGGCGTCCTTGTTTGCCAGCTCTGTTTTTAGCCGGCGCATCTCCTGATTTCGCACACCCAAAAAGTTGATCGTTTCAGCACCAATTTTGCGATGGATCTGCGTAAGGAGGTACTAAAAGCCTAAAGCTATATTGAAGAGCAAGACTAGCTAGAGGATGGCATTTCATTGCTAGGGGGCTAAAGATATGCATACGCATCATCTCGGACCACTATGTCGGCTAGTTTCTAAAACTTAACCCGGCATAGTGCTCGGGGGCTACTGGGAAGTCATTTACCTGGTAGTGTTCACGGACAAGCGTCATGCCGGCTTCAAAGCTTTCAGCAAAGTAATTTTGCTGATCTTCAAGGATCTCTATGACATCAAAGGTGTCATAGGCCTTGGTTTGGTCCGGCTCATCATCCCGGATAGTTGTTCCTTTCTTCCGGGAAAACCGAGATGCACGCATGAACCGAGTCATAAACTCCGGCTTGATGCGCCCCTCGTCATCGAAGGCCTCCGCTTTAATCGGAGTAAAGGTTGGGGCATCATTAGCCGGAGCTTCAGCCCTTGGTGGAGAAGTTTCAGCCGTCTTCCCCGTCATCTCCGTCCATTGGGTGGGAGGTATAATCCCGGCTCTCCCGAGAATTGGACCTGCCACCATGGTTCGGGGGGAGCTCTCCTCCACTGGAGTTGGCTTTGAAGCCGAAGGAGTTGGGGGAGGAACGGCTGGAGAGGCCTTCTTGCGTGTGGCGCATACCTTTTGCTTTAAGGTTGCGCCTTTCTTTATCCTGCAATGCCAAAGGGGTAAGAATGCAAAGATCCGGCAAAATTGCAAGAGCAAATAGGAGATGTGTTAAGCCAGCTTACTTACTGGGAATGTTGAGCCCGGCAAGATCGTCGTCATCCTCGGATGACTTAACGCCAATCATGGTAGACTGGCTTTTCCTCTTTCGGCTCTCTGCAGTAGCCGAAGAAAAGGAGATGGGTCACGTGGGCGCCTTGCTGGACGATGGTTTGCCAGCAGGACGAGTGGCGGAAACTCCAGGAATCTGACATATTGCATGTTAGTCCGACAAAAGCAAACCCGAGTCTCTCAAAGAATTGAACTTTGGTTCGACAAAGTACCTTTGGGGGAGGGTTGGTTGCCGTATACATCGGCAATGATTCTTCGTATTGCCGGCCTTCGCCAGGCCGGGCTTTGATAAGCTTGTTGAAGCGAGCCTCAAAGAGGCCTTGCTCCAGGTCCTTTTTACTGATCCGCATGGGATCAGAGTCGCCCGTGTACTCGCATAAAAGCCGAGCACGATGTTGGAGGGGCTGGATCCGTCTCTTCATCCAGCAAATTATTGTGTCCTCCCCAGTTAGGGGAGGGGTGCCGGAGGTCAGCTCTATGATCCTAGCCTTGATGGCGGCAAGCTCCGCCGGCATTCTTGCTGCCGGCTTCTTCTTCCACGAAGGGAGTTCTGTTGCGGCCCTATCTTCAAAAGGAGCAAGACCCTGCAGCCTGTTTGGAGGCGCTACATCCTTGCAATAGAAGAAGGTGGACGCCCACCCCTTAGCCGAATCCACGATTGGCACTTGAGGGTACCAATCTATGTCCCGGCGGCAATTGAAGCTAATGGAGCCGGCAACCAGTAGTTCTTTCTGAACTGTCTGCCTCTTGACTCCGAAGCAGTACTGAAAGAAGTCTAACCTAGGAGCTAATCCTAAATAGCCTTCGAACAGCGCTACGAAGCCGGATATGTAGAGGAGGCTGTTGGGGGTGATGTTATGAAGCTGGAGACCATAATGGTCCAGGATTTCGATCAAGAAAGCCGAGGGCGGCAGAGAGAACCCCCTAACGACGTGAGAAGAAAGAAGTACCCGTTCATCCTTGATTGGAGTAGGAGAAGGGTCGCCAAAGGCGGATCGCCAAGTCGGCGCCGACTCTGAAGACGGAAGAATGGCCCCATCGGCCATCATTCCCGTCAGCTCGACGTCATCCACCACCGAGCAACCCCAGTTGTGGGTCGGGTTATTGGCGGCGCCTTCGTTGTCACCGGCTTCCTCCTCTTCTTCTTCCTCAGTGGCCCGGGCTTCTTCGGCCGTATCAGCGGCAGCTGCGGAAGCCGAAGCAACTGTAGTCGCAGCCTCGGCTGCAGCTTTGGCTAGGGCAACTTCATCGCGCCTAGAGACTGCGGTGGAGGAGGGGCCCGCCGGAGCAGGGGAAGAAGCAGCGGGAGCGGCAGATGGCACAGAGCCGACGGTGGCGGTTGCGGAAGCCGCACCTCCCATCGGCGGCGCCGAGTTGAGAGGAGCCGCGTCGATGACTGGCGAGCTAGGAGCACTGGACGCCATGAGCGGAGGAGAGAAGAACTTGAGCTCGGTGAAGATGAGATCTGGAGGAGCTCTGCGCTAGGGTTGCTAATGGACTGGTAGCTGCGGCGAAGGCGAGGCGTCCAACTTAAATTGTGGGCATGCTGAGATTCGGGCAACGGTCAGGAGTCGAGATTTTCGCCACGCGTCACAGGATCGAGCCGTTGGAGACGTTTTCCTTCCCTCCGACGCCTCGGTTCCAGCGTGGGAAAAACGGAAACTAGCCCCTACATTCAAAGATGCCACTCCGCTCACTTTGCGGGTCTGACACAACCGTCAAATCGCCGGACGTGTGTCAATACGCACTCAAGTGCTTTTCGACATGAAGAGCCGGCACACCGAAATCGACAAAGCTGTTCGGCATGATTGCAGGTTTCTAGGAATGCTCCAAGACTGACGACGGATGATGAATTTCCCGGACAACACATTGCCGGAAGATTGAAGCCGGTCGCTGAAGTACTTGAAGCTTTCCGGGGGCTACTGTTGGGGTTATGCCGAACATGTACCCTCATGAAGAGGACTAATAGCCAGCGTACCAGGGTGGCCCATAGTGGTGGTAAGCCGAAATCCGGCTTACCGGGCGGCCCAGTATGATGAAGCACAGGAGGCCCATCCGGCTAAGGGAAGGTTCCAGAAGCCGGCCTGCATTGCGGAAGACTTAGCCCGCAAGGCAGGGCCCAAGCCGGATTAGAGTAGAACTCTGTGACTTAGTCGGTTAGGTGTCCTCCTGTAAGCCCTATGTCCGGACGCCTTTATAAGACGGCCTATGGGATGCCTTAGGGCAGACTTTCAGAAGCTCTAACACACCTTTCATTGTAATCTGCGTATATTGCCTTATAGTGAATTATAGCAGCACGTAGGGTTTCACCACCGTTGTGAGATCCGAAGCTGGGTAAACCCTTTCTCATCCCGTCGCCGGGATACCCCACGTCTCCTAAACCCCTCTTTCTACCTAGCTCGATGGCACCCCTCTCGCGGCTAGATTCGACAATACCACGACAGTCAGGATCAGGACCAGGCCCTAGAGGAGCAAGGGGTCAAAGAAGCCACGGCGCTTACCTGCTCAATGGCTTAGAGCTCGGCCCAGAGCGCGGATGCCCCCGGGATCCCCGCAGTCTTCTCCTTCATGGCCGCCAGAAGCTGAGCCCTTCGAAGGGCGCGCACCAGAGCCTCCTCCTGGGTTGCGGGACCAGAAATGGTCGCCAAGCGCAAAATGCCCTTGACGAGGGAAAAACGTGACACCACCTCGTCTTCCTCTCTAGCGGTATGGGCCCCAACAACCCTGGGTGCCTCTGCCGCACCCTGACACGCGGACGCCGCCGTCGAGGTCCCTGAAAAGGACATCTCTGCCTCCCCAGACATTGCTCTGCGATCTATGAAGGGGAGGGGAGGGGAGAGCAAGAATTAAGAAAGAGAAGCGAGTCAGGAGATGTTGAGGAACTGGGAGCTGGAGAGCCTTTTATAGGCCTTTCACTCCCCCCACTTGCCCCTCGGCGGTACGACTGGTGCAGTAATCAGGGCGCGTTTTGCAAAAAACTTGTTCTCTTTCACACCAATTCAGCCCGAAGGCCAAGCGACAACAAGGGTACAAGTGATTCGTCATCTCAAGAGCTACAAAAGGACCTACTTTTTGCAAGGAAAGGTTGGCTCCGACGCAAGTGGGGGGCACCACCGCCCAACAGAAGGCGCTACTTCCAGAAGTATGTTGACGAGGCCGTCAAGAAGGAGGTCACGGACATCTTCGGGGTCGCTGCCTCGGTGCCGTCCCCCACGTCCTCAGGGGAGCGGGCTCCTCTCGACCTTGACGTGGACGGAGTCTTCTTCATCTTCATCCTCGTCCTCCTCATCGTAGCAGCTACTACGGCTACTGTTGTCGCTCTCCGCGCAGCAGTCCACGCGTCCTCCCTCGGCGCGGAAGATCTCTGTCATACTCGAACATCAAGTACTGCCCATGGGTTAGGTGACGGGAGCGTGCAAACGCCTTCCATCCCCGGCCCAGGAGCATGGAGTCGTCGACGGTGTACTCCACTTCGACCCGAGAGGGGCCGTTGGGGGCAACCGTCCACCTACAACCAGTAGCCGGTGGGCCGGCCGTCGTCCGTGTCCACCGCCGCTGCGAAGGAGTCCGGCAGATGGAGCCGGCTGCGCAGCCTCCTGTCCAGATCTATGATGAACTCGAACGGAGGGAAGCCGGTATGGATCGTACCCCGCGGAGGAGGGTCTGGAGAGCCTCCAGCCCCACGGCTCCCACGACCACGGCCTCAACGACCACGACCCGCTTGACCTCGGGAGGCAGCCCTCCCACGGCTTCTTGTGGCCACCTCCGCCACCACTGAGGAAGAACGGGGGCGTCCAGCTCCTCTCCTGGCTCTCGTCATCGACATGCCCGGCTCTGCGGGGGGGGGGAGCTGGAAGAAGAACGAGAATGATTGAAGATTCGGGAAGGGCACCCCCGCCTTTAAGAAGGCTCGGATGCGCCTTCAATGTCCGTCGCCTCGCCTTCTCCATTTCCGAGAATCGAGGAGGCAGGCGCAGTTTTTCCCCCAAGTGGATAACTCGAAACTTCTACTCCCTGACGGATGGGACAAGACAGTCAAGACATGACGCCGGGGACCCACTTTGACTTTTTTGCAGCAGAAGAATGTTTCCGCCGGGACTATGCCCGGGGGCTACTGTCGCAACAGTGGAACACGGGGTTCCCCTGATGCGTTCAAAGTGGGTCCACCACCTGTGGGCCCACCAAGAAGGCAAACAAGGCAAAGTTTCAAGACTGGCAGATGGGCCCCCCATCTGCCCCGCGACGACCAGGCAAGGACGACATTGACGACCACGACTAAGGACTGGGGGACCTCCCAGGGTCTCCCTCAACCCGGCAGACGACGCGGAGGTCCCGGGGACCCCGACGCCCGGCAGGAGGCCAGGCTAACCCCCGAGATCCAACCTCCGTACAAGGAAAGAGGATAAGCTTGCCATCTCCTGCTGGAAGCTCCTAGAAGACTTGGGCGCCAAGAAGACGGAGGCGCCGCGGGGGGACACGGTCGGAAAAGGTGTCAGCCTTTGTACGCCCGCCCTGCAAAAGGTGGGCGACCGCACCTAACCCCCATCAGAAGAATAGTTGGACGAGAAGAGGCCACGTCACCCCATAAGTAGAACTCGGAGGGGTTTTCCCACCTACAACCCCTCCGCCCCCAAAGGTGCACCTGTGGGATCCCCTTAGCCTATAAAATGAGGACCAAGGCACCGGAGGGAAGGACGGATTTCGAGAGAGTCGGAGGCTAGGGTAGGTAGCGCACAAGACGAAGAGTAGCGGAAGTGAGAGGTGATCTCCTCCGGGTCAGGATCTGCTCGTCTTCAACCTCTAGCCAACACCTCCCGGGTTCTCACCCGCAACCACCTCTGTAAAGCTACACCATGATAAACCACTCAATCCAGACATGCAGGAGTAGGGCTTTTAGCCTCCGGGCGGCCTGAACCTGGGTAAACTCCCTGTGTCCTTGCACTGCTTGCTAGTACGTAGATCAGAGGTCTTGACGAAGTTCTCCCGGCGGAAGACGTTTCCCAGCGCCCTGTACCGAACCTAAAAAGGGGGTATCCTTTACTCCCGGTGTCCGTGATCCAAGACACGACACACATGTAGGTAGGTATGGTGGACACTAATGGCAAAAATATCTGGCTCAGGGATTTGGATGCACGAGAAGTATTCCCTCTCAGTACGAAATTTTTAGGCTTAGCAAGACATCAAGCAAACACATAACACCAACTAGGTTCAATGAATGACTACAAATATACATTAAGCATAACCATTAGACCTCACACCGTCTTCCTTGTTAGCCAAACTATCTCTTTGCAAAAAGAACATCTAGACTTTGAGATCTACCAAGCAGGACAAGCACCATAATTTTAAGCTTTATGGTAGTTCTTTACTAATCCATTCCTAAGTAAATTATCCACAAGTTAATGAATTAATCTACTTCATATCTCTAAACAATTGACAAGTATCAAATATTCAAGACAATGATCTACAAGATTATGCAAGCACTTCTTTTCACACTTCCTACATGATAATTCCCTTTCAACCAAACACCAATCAACTTATTTGAAACAACTAAAAGTGAAAACACAAGAGAGTACTTCCTAACTACAAAAGCTAATAGCTCTGAACAAGAGATACATGAAAAACAAGAGCTAGCAGCAAAAATAATAAAAGCTAAACACTCAACACATATAAGTGAAGCATAGGAGTGTTTTATGAAAAAGCGGAGCGTGTCTCTCTCCCAAACAAGCATGCAAGGATCCAAATTATTGCAAACAGCAGAGAACAAAACATAAACAAACTGCAAGTAGAAGCAAACTGACGCTCCAAGTAACACATAATGAGTAAAGGAATAAAAATATAGTACCATGAGTAAAACCGAAGATTGTTGATGAAGAAGGGGGTGCCTTGGGCATCCCCAAGCTTAGACGCTCATGACTTCTTGAATATTGCAGAGGAGGATCCATGGGGGAGCCTCCCCAAGCTTGAGCTTTTATCCCATCTTGATCTTCATTCATCACCTCCCTCTTGAATACTTGAAAACTTCCTTCACACAAAACTTATCGCAACTTCATTAGAGGGGTTAGTCCATAAAAATAATATCTTCCTTCAGTTCCAAAGCACATAACATGAACTTATTTTTAAACATTACCTACTTTCACCAAGATCTAAGTAAAGCTCTTAACCTCAAAAGATGTAGCGGACCTGCACTTAAAATTAGGCAAGTCCCTGTGTATAGTGCAAACCCCTGGATCGAATCATTTACACACAGTTACGATGAAATATCACAACATTGTATCAATTATTACACATAGATCCAGTACATAGGAAAAATATTCAATTACAACTTGCATGTCTTAAAGCTAGCTTGAAAGAGTAAAGCAGCGGAAAAAAATATTTATTCTTCATGGAGCCTCCATCATCTTCATGCAGCCACAGGCGAACATGTTGGTTGAAGACTCGAACCCCTTAAGCGATTCCTCACTCATCGTCGGAACAACCTGCAACAGTGAAAACGTTGCAGCCAAAAGATTGGTCAGAACCATATGAATGGATCTGGCAAGTGACACTTTGTGGACTCATAGTGGAAACTCTAATAACATATATGCATACTTTGGCTGGTGGATTTTGAAGGCTGATTTGCATAAAGCCAATTTCTTTCCTATCTCTTTTCAAAACTCTTTTTCATCTAAACAGGACAAGTATGGTATGACAACCATAGTCCCAACTACCCTGGTTCACCCTTCATATTTTACTTAGGAAAATTGGACGTCCTTGTCCAGCTTGCTCAGATTCGTCCGTAACCGGGGACACAGCTAAGTACATAGATTTGACACTCTGCAGAGGTTGTGCATGTTCACCATAAGACTTCATCAACCCATTCTGACCTTGACCTTCTTGAAGTGAAAAGGAAAGGAGAAGATGAAGTCGAGACCTTTCCGAAGCATTTCCCCGACCACTTCCGTCTTGACCCGTTCCACCTACCACCTCTACATCTGCTTGTCAAGCCGGGCCGGTTCCATGCTACATACTTAGTCAAGCCAGAGCCCATATGACTTATGGCTGCACGGTAAGCTAACTAAAACTCGGAGTAACTTCGATCTCTTTGTCCCTGGGTGGCCGTCCGCAAGTGAGCCAATCTCGGGTGAAAAACACCATAGACATGGCCCCGAGTAGCCACTCAACAATAAAACACCAAAGCAAAGCCATTCCATCCAGGAGGTTCATTTACTTAGTAGAAATTTACTTTTATTATCAAAATTCATTGCATAGCATTTTTCTAATTCTACCAAGTTAAACATAGGAATTCTACCACTAGTATAGGGGTACTACTCTAAACAGGTTTAGCATAGCAATACTAATACAACCTGAACATGCTTTTCCTAAGGAAAATATTCTAATCATGCATAGACACTAAAATACTTAGGAAAATTTATGAATGTGCCACTTGCCTTGGCAGCAGGAAGGGAAGGAGTAGCAGCTGCAAAAGTCCTCGGGTCCCTCCGAATAATCTAACAAAATTGCAAACACCCAAATAAACATACAAATCCACACATGTGACAATACAAAAATTATGCCATGCATGAGGAAATGCAAGCTAAACACAAAAAGATTAGTAATAATAAAATTAATTACTTTCCGTTATCTAACAGATGCATGATGCTCATGATACATGCAAATTTCTTAGTTAGCATGCAGAGTCATGTTCGAATTTTAAATGGAGAAACCTCCTATTACCATACATTCTTTCAGAGCAAGAAGCGGATGTTGCTAAGTGCACTGATGATAGTAAAAGAAAAATGGAGGGGTGAATGGCTTGTTTCATGATATATAAGCAACCGGGGTCCTCTACTATGGAAGTCATATGTGATAAATTTTCTTTCCAAAAACTTAAACATGTACCATATAACAAGGGAAAATCTAATCATAGGGCGCCCTATATTTGGCGAATCTCTAGAACGCTCTGTACATCATTGATAAGGGAATATACGGTTGAGATATGCAAACCAATTCAACTCTGATTGATCACGTTTGATTGTTTGGAAAAGACAAAATTGATGATGTCATCTCGCATTAAATGCGAAATCAAAAAATTTAAAATGTTATGTAGCTCAAACCGCTTATCCGATTTACGATCTGTTTTCACTGTTGGATTCTTCGCGTCGAGATTTTCGAAACTAAATCCCATGTTGATATGTTCCGATAAAAAAAATTCGGATCTAAAAGTTACCAACCCTATAACAAGTTACCAGGTTTCAATACCTAAGTTACCACCTAAATAAATGTGCGGAGACTATTTAGCATGTATGTTGAAAAAGATAAAGTTGATGATGTCATCCTGCATTAAATGCGAAAGCCAAAACTTCTAAATGTTTTTTAACTCAAACCGTATATCCGATTTATGATCCGTTTTCACTGTTGGACTCTTCGTGTCGAGCTCTTTGAAACTAGATCCCATGTTGATATGTTCTGATGAATTTTTTTTGGATCCAAAAGTTACCAACCCTATAACAACTAAGTTACCAACCCCATAACTAGTAAGTTACCAGGCTTTAATACGTAAGTTACCCACCAAAAAAATCTATATGGAAACTTCCAATGAATTTTTTTCGAACCCAAAAGTTACCCTCCCCATAACAAGTAAGTCACCCACCCTGTAACAAATAAGTTACCCATGCTGTAACATGTAAGTTACCCACCTGTAGTGCTGGAGTTACCCACCGATACCGATGTTGTAATCCACCATAGACTGGTGGAGTTACCCACCCTACACTAATAGATTTACCCAACCAGTAGTGATGAAATTATCCACGATGAACTGATGGAGTTGCTCACCTAATAATGATGGAGTTACCCACTCTAGACTGAAAGAGTTACCCACCTTATACTAAAAGAGTTACCCGCTCTAAACTTATGGAGTTATCCATCCATTATTGACACAATTAAAAGTGGGCTATAGTTTCATACAAAAAATTAATCGTTGCATGGGGTGATAACTTACATATCACAGCGTGGTAACTTACGTGTTAGTGGGTTGGTAACTTTTGGATCAAAAAAAATATCGTCGGAACATATCAACATGGGATCTAATTTTGAAGATCTCATCGCGACTTGCCCAACGGTGAAAACGGATCCTAAATCGGACAAACGGGTTGACCTACAAAACATTTTAAATTTTCGGATTTTGCATTTAATACGAGGTGGCATCATCAATTGTGTTTTTTAGTGCATGCATGCAGGGAGAGAACCAGACGGAGAGCGTGGTGTGGATGCTAATTGTCCTAATGCTCTATGGATTTGCCAAATATAGGTTGTGTTACACATAGTCGCGTCCCCTTCCTTGATATCTGAAGAGAGGCAAGGTAGCCAAATTCGGTTTTCCCTTTTCTTCTTTTCACTTTGTCTTAATATGCCCAGCAACATTCAGAAAGGTCTCATCCTTAACCAACCCTGTAGTGTTGTGCACTGACGACTTTGCCCCTTGCATTACACGGCCTCTTTCCTCTGATGCACATGCTGACATCTGTTGCTTCTAGACATGCTCCAAGAATCAGTTTCTTTTTGCCTTTCCATAAATACATCCACATCACTGGTTCTGATATTTGTTTCATATGCAAGTAGGGGGAAGGGAACTACACAGCGCAGCAATGGATGAAGGCATGGAGCTGAAGGGGTGCGTCTACAGGATCAAGAACTGTGCCGGCCAACTCCTGTCGATGGAGGAGGATCTGGTGACTGATCTGGACGATGACTCATGGGACTTGGTCTTGAGGGACCTCCGGCTCAAGGCCACCTTCTTTTACATTGATCTGAGCCGTGTGATCTCCCGAAGCGAGAACGATGAGCGCAGGAAGGCCCTCACAATTCTCGCCAACAAATTCTTCTACTGCACGGATGAGGTGATTGATCATTGTTTTCTCCCCAAATCATCATTTGGATTTTCTTGCAAAAAAAGCAAGATGATTTGCCTGCAATGAAAAGACACCACGTAGAAATTGTTGTACAGAATTCTTACCTGATAGGTGTGTGGTTAAAATCTATTATATCTGGCCCACCTATGAGTCAATCATAGAAAGAAAGACAATACTATCTATGTTTCATCACATAGATGCTAGTGCTAAGTTAACAATGTTTATTGGTTAAGAATTGCCTTCATATCATGTAGCAAAGTTAGCAAATGTTGTTCCTAAACTCTTATAATCAGTCTCATTGGAAGCTAACTCCACTTCAAATTGCTTTTGTTTTCGCATGTTTATGTCATATTTATGGACCACTAGTTACACTGTTAGTAAGTTTTTTTCGAACCCCGTACACTGTTAGTAAGTTCAACTGTGAGTAAATAGTAAATGCGAATAATACTCTTGAGAGCTGAGAACCTTCTCAGCCTTGATTGCCCACATCGTCAGGTAAACAGAGACCAACTAAATCTTCGAGATGTCTCTTATTACTGATCAATGCTTCTGCCCCTTTAGCAAGTTGCTAGGGTTCTTTTGACTCGGATCACCCAATAAATAGATGTCAAATGCATTCTATTCACATTACTTAACTAGCAATGCAACAAACTAGTCATGGTCAAACATGAAAGTCACAAAATTTGGTAATCGGATCCTTGTTGTGCGCACAAAGTTGGTAAACGGCACAAATTTGGTCTACTCAGTTTGTTTGCTTCGTGGATGCATTTGATGCTTTGATATAAAACCTGCCCCTGGACAAATGACAGCTAGGTGATGCGGTGACCAGTCGAAGCGTCTCTGTCATGAAGATGTGCTACAACGACACCGCTCAGGCTCTCCGCGAGGTGGTCGCGGCCCTTGCTCCGCCGCAGTAGCATGTTGGGCTCTCATTCCATATGCCCCTGCGCCCCTGCACTGTGCTGCACTGCCATGTGATGTTATGAAGCAGGATGAATCAGGGATAACATTGTAACATCCTATGCAAGGAAAGAATGGATGCGTGCATGAAACTCTTGCAAAAGGAAAGAGTCTGTTGCGACTCTTATGTAAGCAACGTATTTGGCTGAATCAGGTGGGCATTTCTTCATATGAACAGTACTGAGAGCACCTGTGTACATACATGATCCGAGTACCTCTGGTTGAAGCAAAGCAAGAGAGAAATACTAGCTAGCGTGTCGTTATCCCCAGCAAAATTTCTCCTGTTTTGTTCTTATTTTGAATTATTTGGAACTTAGGCAGTAGCAGAGATGATTACGGAAATTCAAAGCTGCACCCGAGCTCACATGCTCCTGTTACTTTCGACGAAAATAAAAGAATAGTAAACATTATGAAAAATTCTGAAAAGATTTAGAGACATACACATATGAGTTCTTCACATTCGTGCAAAATTTCAAAACAAAAAGAAATTTACACTGCTCTGTGCAAAAAAGACAAAATCAGTGTTTTCAAAAATGTGTTTTTAGATCTATTTTGACCACTCATTTTGTCTTTTTTGTATAGAGCACAGAAAATGTCTTTTCGTTCCAAAATTTTGCATGAACATGAACAACTCATATGTGTATGACTCCAAAAAATTTCAGAATTTTTCACAATGTTTTACTATTTTTTTATTTTTGTCGAAAGTAACAGGAGCATGTGAGCTCGGGTATAGAAACGCCACTCCCAGATGATTATTTCATCACAGTAGAAGTAATGGCAGGTTACTGTTGTTTGTACTGCAGTCAGAAAAACCTTGATTTATGATTTCGTTGCAAAAAACCACTGGTCCTGCGTAACCAAGTTACAGATCGCACTAAACTTTTAGACAGAGTCTAACCATATTTCTAACTAGTGGGTCCTGTTGTCACACCGCCGTGGCGAGCGGTGACAGTCTTAGGCAGACGGCCGTTAACGCCATGTTAAGTGGACTGTTGTCAGCAAGGTCTCTCTCCCTCTCCCTCTCCCTCTCCCTCTCCCTCCCTCCCTCCCTCGCTGCTGCATCCGTCATGCCTTCATGGAATAGCGGAGACTAGCAACGGTAGCCTCCTCTCCAAGTTCGAATTTTAGCCGGGTCCCTTTCCACTCGCATTTGTACAATTATGGTTAGGGTTTGCAAATTTGGAAATATGTTAATACTAGCTCCGATTCTTTGATTTGAACAAAAAAAATGTTTGCGATGTTGTGTTTTAGGTCCTCGAGAGTATCTATGAACCCAATATCACCAGCATTCACAATGGGAAGAAGAGGTACCATCATTTGGGAGAGCTTCACAAATTTGTTGTCTTTCAAGGCACCGACAAAAGTAGATGATTTCTAGGATGTGGCTATCAGGTTAAGAACATATTTGTATGATTTATTTATTTTTGTAATATGTGGAACACTTGCACTGTTAATTTGTTCTCTGTTCGAAAGCAGGTGATATAATTTAGAAATTAATTAAACTAGTGAATTTACTTAGCTTATTTTTATGTAAATTCAGTTAGCTTATGTTTAAATGGATTTGACTAGTTGTATTTAATTAACTGAAATTTTCTCACTGAATTTAATTAATTCAATTTATTTAGGTTATGTGTATGTAAATAGTTAGCTTATGTCTAGATACACTTGTGTAAAAAAATTTCAAAATTTATATGACAAGGGATATGTGACACAGTGGAGTGAGTTTATGGGGAGTGGCCAGATACACTTAAGAAAGATTTTTTGAGACTTCGGTATATGTATGAAGAGAAGACAGACAAGAGAATTTAAGCGGGTGTAGAAGCTGCTCAAGAAAATGATAAGCTGGTTTAGAGAAGAGGGAGTAGGAAAAATTAACTACCTCCTATAGAAAGAAATGGCCAATTCTATTTCTCTGCCATAAGTGTTAGTAGTTTCTGATCACCAACTAGAGATTGAAAAGATATTGAGAAAGAAGGCAAAGAAACAGAGGGATATTTGATAGAAGAGAAGAAGAAATTAGAATACCACATTCCTGATTTGCTCAAGGATGCAGAAGTTAACAAGGAGAAACTAAAGAAGATCTCAACAATATGTGATGAATAATATGTTGTAATTTAATTTCAGTAGTAGTGTGTGTTCAACTGATGTTGTATTTTAGTTTGTAGCTGTAACAGCCCCAGTTTGGCACCCTAAAATATGGGCCAAATTTTCACTTTTTGTTTTGCATTGCATCATGGCATACATATTTAAATTTGCTTAAGTTGAATAAAGCAACACTTGGAAATTTAAAACAAAGGAAGCAAAACCCTTCCCAAAAATTTCAAACCAAATACATTACTCAAGATGGCAAAACCAATTTAAATTTGAACTTCCAAATTGTTCAGGAAGTTTCAATCACCCAATTATAATTATTTGGTAAAGGCAAATTGTTAACAAGCAAATAAATAAATTTGAGAATTCAATTTGGTTCAATTCAAATTCTATTTTGGAAACCAAGTTAAACTTTCCAAAAATTCAAAACAAAGTTATGGGGAGCTTCATTAATATATTATGAGCCTCCAACAATATTTTTATAATTTATTGAAATGTCTAAGTACTCCAAATAAATATATTTTGGAAATTATCAAAAATGTCTATAATTAAACCTTATGAACCAATGTGGTGCAAAACATTTTATTTTTCCACCCCAATTTTTGTGGAGTCTCTACCTGACAAGGGAAGCCTACTCAAATATTTTCATAATTTTTGAAATAACCTAAGGGCCTCAATAAAATTCCTAAAGGGCTTCTGGTTTTCATTGGAAAAAGGAAAAGACAAAATGTTGAAAAACCTGACGGGTGGGACCTACCTGTCATCCCCTCTCTCCCCTCTTTCCTCACAGTGGTGACATGGACACTGGCGCCACGCTGCGTGCGCCTTGCCACCGTGCCCCCACTCCGCGCCCCCCTCTCGGTGGTCAAGGACGCGAGCGAGGTCGCCCACCTGCTCCCCCACGCCCATCTGCTCCCTCCCCGCTCTCTCTCTTCCCCCTCCTCTTGCTCGCCCTGTGGTCGTGACCGCCGATGGTCGCCGTCGCGCAACGCCACCGTTCTAGGCCGCCCGACCTCAAGCCGACGCCGCCCTCCTATCCACCTCGTCACACGCCACCTCTCCTCCCACGGAATCGAGCTAAGGCGCCACGAATCGAGCTCCGCATCTCGGTCTTCCCCGCAGCCAACCGAGCCGCCGTGGACCGCGCCGCCGCCACCGAC
The DNA here is from genome assembly GCA_012064385.1 of Puccinellia tenuiflora. Lineage (NCBI taxonomy): Eukaryota > Viridiplantae > Streptophyta > Magnoliopsida > Poales > Poaceae > Puccinellia > Puccinellia tenuiflora. The sequence continues at coordinate 306,312 of QRDG01001302.1, forward strand.
CGTCTCCGGCCTCCCCAAGCCCTGGCAGGATGTCTGGAAGCACTACCGCGCCGTCCTCTACCACCCCGTCGAGCGAATCGAGCTGGGGAGCTCCTAGTGGCGAGGTCGAGCTCGACCACCTCCCCGCCGGCCGCCGCGGTGCGCGCACGGTATCGTCACCGCCCGTCTTCCCCGTGCCTCGCCAACCGCACCACCGCCTTCGGGGTGAGCTCCTCGACCGGATGGTCATCCCCTCCCCCTCCCCTGCCGTACTCTCGCCGCGCCTCCGTCCGTCGCGGCGCGTCGGCCACGCCGGTCACGGCATCCCCTTCCCAGTCAAGCCGCCCGGCCAGGCTCCTATCTGGGCCGGCACGAGGCCGACGGCCTCGGGCACTATCCTGGCCGTTTGCCCGGTCTGGGTCGGCCACTAGGCCGGGTGCCTCGGGTCACTGCTCGGCCTTGGGCCCGGCCTGGCCGGCATGAGGCCGGCCTGCCAGACTTTAAAATTTTCCTTTTAGATTTAAAAATCAGATAAAACAAATGATATCTATTTGAATATTGCCCCAAATTTAATAAATGAAATATCAATTTGTTCAGGAAATCAAACCCTACCTATTGGTATCATTGTAATGATCTTTTGAAACTTTTATTTTGCTGTTTATTTAAGAATTACTAAAATGGCATAATTAATACCTAAATTGGGAAAATTTATAACTTGTTAAATAATTAACCAAAAATTATGAATAACATATCAAAGTGATCAGCTCCTCAAATGCTATCAAACCTTGGTAATATCAAATCATGATCACAAATTTTTATTTGATGTTATTCTTTAATTGTTTAAAAGAATTAAATTCGAATAATTATTTAATTCACTATTTAATCTTCGATATTTGAAAATTTACAAATAAGGTACCAAAATGATCGGAAGAACAAACCCTATCCATTCATGTCATGATCATGCATATTTAAGCCACATCTTTCGTAATTTACTAATTTATAAATAATGTGGTCGCTAAGATAAATATGGGGTTGTTTCCAAATAATTGCACTAATTATTTGGAACTCCATTTAATATTGTTAGATAAATCTTATGATGGTATCTTTGCATAAATTTGACATACCATCATGTTCGTGCATTGCACTTGACTTCGTGTGATTTATTTTGTTCTTCTATTCTTGCTTGGGTATCGATAGATTTCGGGGTGGAGGTTAACCCTACCCACACCGACGAGCCGTACTACACGCCCCGGCAGCAAGGCAAGAGATAACCTAACCTTCTTGGCATCTAGCATCCTATTGTTTTATAAACTTATTTTATCCACCATAATATTGCATGCGATTCCAATGACAATTTTTGGTCAATGCTAGAGTCTCCTATGTATGCATGTTTTTTCCCCTGAACCATCACATGTTTCCCTTCCTATGAAACCTAAGTTTGATGTATTGGCCGGAGACAAGATATAATTGCTATTATATATGCTTAGCTATGCTTAGCCATGCTTAGTCAAATGCTTTATGTCCGTTGATTAAATTCCATAATTGTTGATGTTGATGGAATGTTTCGGACATGGTGGTGAGGTGTGGTACTTAATTAATTTGCTTAAAAGGCTTGGGTGAGTTGCCATCGGGGATGGTGTTTTGTCTCACTCTTGCCCCTAAGTGCGAGTTCTTGTCTCTAGAACCAAGGTTTGAGCGTGCTGCCATTGGTGGGGACATATGGAATCCCGTTTAACTGAATAACTTGTGCGGGTGTATCCAAGGGTCCTCTAGTTCGATTTTCCATTTGCGTGTGAGTGGAAAAGAAAATGTTGAGGAGGATTTGTGTTTAGGACGTGGCGATGGGGGCAGGGGCTGAAATAGGCTGGGTAAACTTGCCCTGTCGCCACAGATGACTCTTGGATAGTCTGACGCGAGGTAAAGGTTTAACCGCGCCCACTCGCCGGCCTTCCCCGGAAGAGGGCCAATCAGGTGAGCCGGACGGTACCGGTGGGTAAATTAGTACACCCCTGCAGGGTAAATCTTTTCGAAAAGCCGTGTCCGCGGTTATGGACGCCTTGGGAACGGATTACGAGATCATAGAGAACCTTAACCTCAATTAATTAATTTGGCAGCTAAAGGTTGCAACTCAACGTGTGTTTAAAAGGTTCATTTCCTCGAGGGTGATTCGAGGGAGTGCCTTTGGTGGAGATGAGAGATGTTCTGGCTATAAGTTGGTTCGATGAGAACCGAAGATGAAGTTTACCCTCTTATCCCTTTTGAGAAAAACAATTCTGAGTAGTCGATGCCATGGGTCTTTTATACTTTTATAAATGAAAACCAGCTTTGTGCAAAAATAGTTACATACAGCTTTAGAGCCTCCATCGTCATTTGGTCCTATATCGCCCTACTAAACTTGCGAGTACGTCGTACTCAGTCTCTCTTTGCTGCCTTTATAACTTGTTTTAGAGGAGGACGACACCGAGCAGCTAGGTGGCTTCTTCCTGGACATCGACGAGTAGTTCGGGGTTCCTAGGTGGCAGCTTTGGACCGTGGAACAAGCTGGCTGGGATTGTTATCTGTAGGCCTCTTAGGCCATATGTGCATCTTGTTGTTAGACAACACTAATTCGCTTCCGCATGATGAATTGTTGGGTCTGTGACCTTTTTTGTGTAATATTTGTATCTTTCTCATATATGAGTTGCTATATGAATCTTTGTGTCGTAGAGTCTGTGATGTGCCAGTTGTTCCACAAGTCTTGATCTTTCTACTATACATGATAGCTATGTCTGAGCTTATGGCATGATCGAAGTGTTGCGTGCCGATGATCCATTCCGAGCACGCCTGTCAAAGGTTTTGGCATGGGATTGGTAAACCCAGTAACCTTCGATTGTGTAGCATGACCGGTTGCACAAAGCTTCACTGTATAGTTCTGGGGTCGGGGCGCTACAGTAGCTCTGATTAGTGAGATCAGTTTACAATGAGTGTAAATGAAACTGGTGTGAGTATAGTTTTCTGAATTTGTTGTCAGTGTATTTTCTGAATTTGTAATTGAAACTGATGTTAGTGTACTAAAATTGTTGCTCCTATTAGTGTAGTTTCTCAATTTAATGTTGCTTGTTGTAAATATAGTTTTTGAAATTGCAACGAAAGTTGTTGTTAGTGTACTGAAATTGTTGCTCATGTTAGTGTAGTTTCTGATTTTTCTGAATTTTTTTTGGTATTTACTAGCCATGAGCTATTTTAAAGGTTTTTGACAAAGACCACAATATTTGATTTTTGACAATTTTATTTTTCTAGCTGTCAAGTGTATTTTCTGATTTTTCTCAACTTTTGATGACAGAAAACCACTAATTCATCCTTTTATAGCATACATACCAAAATAATTATGGCACACACACATAAGTTCATCACAAAATAGCTTTGGCAGTGTCGGGGATATCATACCCAGATACCCCGAAGACAGTGACAAGGCAACCTCTACCAAGCTTCCTAGGTCACCAGCCCGCTGCCTATATAAAGCAGGGCAGCGGGCTGGGTTCCCACAGAGGAGGGAGCCCTAGGGTTTGACACCCTCCCGATCTAGATCTGGATCTGAGAAAACCTCTCTCTCTCCCACCAACCACCGTAGCACCTCCATGATCCTCCATGATCAGAGCTTGTAGCTCCACCAAACCATCGCCATGGCCACCACGGAGGACATCCAAGGCAGGAAATTGAACCAAGGCTTCATCCACGCCAAGATCTGAGTAAGAATCGGAAGGCAGAGCTCCAAGCTCGTCCGCGGCCCGATTTCCTCCACGCCTGTGCGCGTCCGACCTCCCCTGCTCCGCACCGCCTATCTCCGTCCCGCGCCCGTGTGCGTCCACACCAGGCCCGGCCTCCACCCGTGTCGCCAGGCTCTTGAACGTCAAGGTCATCTTCCCCGCGTGTGCGCCTGCCTCTCCTTCGCCTCCGGTCACACCCGCGCGTGATCTCCGCACATCTGCCCGACCGCGCCGGCACCCCCTGCATCCCTCGGCGAGTTCCCGCGCGGCTGCTTCTGCGACTCTGCCCGGCCGCGCTCGACCTCCTCCACCAGCTAAGTAGCTCCCGCGTCTGCGTGCGGCTCCGCCGCCCAAGTCGTTGCGCGGCCGCGCCCGGCCTACTGCGTCCCGCGCATCCGCACGTCCGCATCAGGCATCCAACGCCCTCCACCTCTAGCCTAAGCCCGGCTTCCGGCCGCCTCTGTCCTGCCCGGCTCCGTCCCGGCCGCGCTCCGTCCGGCCATCCCGCACTCCTCAGACTCTGGCCTCCCCAGCCGGCCGGCCACGCCACGCTCACTCGTGCGCTCCGGCTGCGCCCTGCGCCGGCTGTTCCCCTGTCGGGCCGGCTGCCCAGGGTAGGCGAACTAGGAGGAAGCCGGCAGAAGAAAAGAAAAGAGGAACGGGCCGAATAAAAAAAACCCAAAAAAAAGCCGGCTGGACAGGGCCGGCTCGACTGCGTTTGGCTGCCAGGCCGGCTGCAAGCAAGCCGGCTGACCCTAGCATGTTCGGCTAACAGACTGCAGCACCTCTTCTTCGACTACGGAAAACAACAAAAATGTAAGTTGGTGCGCGCGCAAAGTGGATAGTCCTGAGAAGCACTCGGGGGCTGTTTCTCCGCCTTTTCACAAAATCTTCGCTTCTCATGCCCGGCTCTGCCCAAGCGCTCTTTCCCGAGATCGGCTTAGTAGTGTGCACGGCACCAAACGGTTAACTCCTCGTGCCCGGTCCAGGCCGGCGAGGGGAACAAGCTGGAGGTCACCTCCACACGAAAAACATCAAAGGAGGAAATGTCTTGGACAATCTAGACGCTCTCTCCTTCGCTAGCCCAAGCGCTTTTTCCCGAGATCGGCTTAGTAGTGTGCACGGCACCAAACGGTTAACTCCTCGCGCCCGGTCCAGGCCAGCGAGGAGAACAAGCTGGAGGTCACATTCACATGAAAGACATCAAAGGAGGAAACAACTTGGACGACCCGATCGTGTTCTCTTTTAAATGTTGGTTCGCTTGAACCCAATCCCCAAAGTCTAAGTAGTGTGCATGATCCCGCATGGCCAACTCTTCGCATCTGGCTGCAGTATCGCCAGATGACCAGCCGGCAAGAGCACAAGCCGGGACGGTGAAGTGCACACGAATGATCTAAAGGGCTCGGACCAAAGCGAGTTGGCATAAAAACACTCAAAAGTTTCAATCAGCGTATAATTTATACACTGAGATCTGTGACTAACATTGTTTCTTGCATAACTATTCTTGGGTAAACCTGTCGAGGCCCTCCCGCCGGAGCTGCAGGACCTCGACAGCTTCGGGGGCTAGTGGATCCCCAGGCCGGCTGCTCCTTCGGCTGGCTCCACCTGCAACCGGCTGTCGCTCAATCAGGACGACATTTGGCTCCCACTGTGGGGCCGACTCGGGGGCTCGACATCTCCATCGCCCTCCTCACAAAACTCGAGGGCTCGACATCGCCATCGCCCTCCTCACGAAACTCGGGGGTTCGACATCGCCATCGCCCTCCTCACGAAACTCGGGGGCTCCCTCCTCACGAAACTCGGGGGCTCGACATCGCCATCGCCCTTGCCCTGCAGTTCTGCAGCCGGCTCCACGAGCTGCAGGCTTCAAACTTCATCCGGCTTCAATTCCGTCCGGCTTCAACTTCATCCGGCTTCAAGGCTTTTCATCCGGCTTCAACTTCATCCGGCTTCAAGGCTTTTCATACGTTTTCAGCTTCATCCGGCTTCACGGCTTTAACTTCATCCGGCTTCAACTCCGTCCGGCTTCAACTTCATCCGGCTTTAGCTTCATCCGGCTTCAACTTCATCCAGCTTCATCTTCATCCGGCTTCACGACTTCAACTCCGTCCGGCTTCAACTTCATCCGGCTTCAGCTTCATCCGGCTTCACGGCTTCAGCTTCTTCCGGCTTCAACCCCGTCCGGCTTCAGCTTCATACGGCTTCAAGGATTTTCATCTGGCTTCAACTTCATCCGGCTTCAAGGTTTCAACTTTCATCCGGCTTCAAGGCTTCAACTTTCATCCGGCTTCACGGCTTCAACTTCATCCGGTTTCAACTTCATCCGGCTTCAAGGCTTTTCATCCGGCTTCAACTTCATCCGGCTTCAACTTCATCCGGCTTCAAGGCTTTTCATCCGGCTTCAACTTCATCCGGCTTCAAGGCTTCAACTTCATCCGGCTTCAAGGCTTCAACTTCATTCGGCTTCAACTTCAGCCGGCTCTGGCTCCAGCTCCAGTTTCAGCCGGCTCCAGCTCCGACTTCAGCATTTCGTCAAAGACAATCAAGACAAGGGGAAGCTCGTGAAGCCTTCCCAGCAAGCAGCAAAGCCTCCACGCGCTCGGGGGCTAGTGTCGGGGATATCATACCCGGATACCCCGAAGACAGTGACAAGGCAACCTCCACCAAGCTTCCTAGGTCACCAGCCCGCTGCCTATATAAAGCGGGTCAGCAGGCTGGGTTCCCACAGAGGAGGGAGCCCTAGGGTTTGGATCCCCAGAGATAGATAGACTTGTAATTTCCTTGTAACCTCAAACCCTAGCTCGCTGCCTATATAAGGCGGGCAGGAACCCCCTGCGAGGGGCAGGATCCTAAGGCCCACGACGATCATCATCTTCAACCTCTAGCCAGCTGGAGTGCCAAGCCGGACACCTCCAAAAACAGCTCCAGGAGCGCCATTGTAGCCCGAACCTTCTGATCTTGCAATAAGAAAGTAGAAGTGCAGGACGTAGGGGTGTTACCTCCGCACGAGGGCCCTGAACCTGGGTATATCGCGTGTGTTTGCCGTGCTTGCTACCCAATCCCGCGCGAACACCATCGTTGCCTTGCTCCACAAACTTCCCCATCTCTGATGGGTATGCCGTGCTATCCACCACGACAGGCAGAGACACATAAGTTGAACACACAAAAAGTGCACTGGCAAACACATTTAACACAAAAAAGTTTATTTCATGGTCTTAATATCTATAATGTTTCTTACTATCAAATACCCTTTCATCATGTTGCTTGTATGTCTAGTCCTTGAAGGACTCCTAGCAGTTGCATTTGCAGGTTCAGCTGGCCTCCTGATACGTGTTAAACGTATCTATAATTTTCTATTGATCCATGCTTGTTTTATATTAATGTCACATGTTTCTACTATTATATTATATCATTTTGAGCCATTTTATTGGACTAACCTATTAACAAAATGGCTAGTGCCAATTCCCTGTTTTCTGCTATTTTGTATTTTAGAAATCCACTTAAGGAAATATTCTCAGAATTGGACGAAAAATTACGTGAATTATTTTTACGCCAAGACAAAGACGTAGTCCGGAGGGCGACCCCGGGGGCCACCACAGGCCAGGGGCGGCCTGTGGATGCGGGCCAGAGCCCACCCGCAGGTGGGACCCGCCCCCGCGCCTGGGGCACCCCCTTGGGCCCCTCTGACGCTTATAAAATCTGATTAACCCTAAAAACATCGAGGCGGCTATTATTTTCCATGAAATCGTCCCGAAGACGCTGCCATATTAAAACCTAATTTGGGAGGATTATGAAGCTGATCCCGGCAACCTGGTGGAGGGGAGATCGAACCCTGATGGCTCTTCATCGCCATGCCTTACACCGGGATGATGTGTGAGTAGTTCCACCTTGGACTATGGGTCCATGGAAGTAGCTAGATGGTTCTGCCTAACACGATCAAGATTGACTATTGTAATACTATATGATGTGTTTGCTGGGATCTGATGGATTGTGAAGTTATGATCAGATTGTGCATGGTTCTTATATGTTAATTTATGTTCTTGCACGCTCTTCGATGTCCGTAGTTACTTTGGCCAAGTGATTGCTTGTATCTGCAAGAGAGAGTATTTATGCTAGATGGTAGGTTCTTGCCCCCTTATGTGCCAGCGCTTGAGTGACAAACATGCAAGGCCGAGGGTGTACGGTTGCTACTAGGTGTAAAGTAGTGGTGTTTATGTCTTTATGATTATAAATGTTTCTTACATCATGTACTATGTTTAATGCAATTGTATGTTGCTTGCAACTTAATACTGATGGGTTGGGTGTAATTGGATGACGGTCTTTGTTGTTTGGTCGTGATGCCTACATGAATATTACCATGAACTCTTTGTCATAGTTGGATTAAGTTTGTATCATAATCTTGTCAATTGCCTAGTTGTAATTGTTTACCCGTCATATGAGTATTTTATTTTATGAAGAGACACCACTAGTGAACCCATGGCCCCCGGTCCATCTTTTTCCATTGATAACAACACCGTTTACTCGCTTTTCATAATAACTTTTGCTCGATGGTCCGTTTCCATATTTCATCCACTTCACCATACGTTTTAACCGATTTGTTTTCAGCGGACCGGGAAGATCGACAACCTTCCTGCCGTTGGGGGCAAAGTAATTGTTTGAGTGTGTGCAGGTCCACATTCGATGATAGTCAAGCTCCAGAGATTGTTGTCGGATACCTCGTTGTTGATTTTAAAGTCCTACTGGTTCGATTAAACCTTGGTTCTTTACTGAGGGAAAACAATCGTTTGCTACATCCTAACCTTCGCTTGGGGTGAACACCAACGCTATTGCCAATATGCAACCATGCAATCACCTCCAGCAACATAATTTTCTTGGAAAGTTGCATTAGATTTGGGTCCTGTGAAGTCTTGTGCATAAGAAGAAACTTTTGTTGTTGAAGATGGTCTTGGTGCTACTGGAGATGAATTTGATGCGGTAGGTGCTGGAGCTGGCCTTGTCGTAGGTGTTGTAGGTGGTGTTGTAGCAACATAAGCCGCTCCTATAGATGACTCTGAATGTTCAACATTGTTTTCCTATTAAAACTAATAGATAGAGGCATTTATGGACAGTTAGTATGTAGCGCCCCAACCCCGGAATTATGCTGAGAGGCTATGTAACCCACAGGCTATGCTACACAACCGAAGGGCATGGAATTACCGCTCCCACGCAACACATCGGTCGCGCCATACACACTGGCATAGCTATCAAAGCATAAAACAGAGATCAAGACTTGTGGAACAACTGGCACATTGCAGACTCTACGACACAAAATCATATAGCAACTCATATATGAGAAAGATACAAATGTACACACCAAAAAGGGGTCACAGACCCAACAATTCATCAAGCGGAAGCGAAGTAGTGTTGTCTAACAACAAGATGAAAATATATGGCCTAAGAGGCCTACACATAAACCAACCCAGCCAGCTTGTTCCACGGTCCCAAGCTGCCACCTTGGAACCCCAAACTAATCGTCGATGTCCACGAAGAACCCACGGGTCGGTTTGCTTGTCAAGAAATTAGCCCTAACGGAGACTATGGGCTAGCTCTACGCGAAGAGGTGAACTAGGCGGCGGAGGCGCGTGACCATTTGGTCACCGAAGCGAGGCGTACGTCGGCGACAGGCGGCTCAGGCGACATCAGCGAACTAGGGAGAGAGGGGGAGGACGAAGATGTCCAGGAGGACCAGCGGCTCACCCTCGTTGCGTGTACGCGCTCGTCGGAGGCAGAGGAGGACTGCTACGGCGGCAATCAGCCCAGCGCTCATCGATCGGAGTCGGGGAAACAGAGGGCGATGACGGCGAATCTCAGGCTCCCGGCTCGAATCCGTGGACGAGGAAGGAGAGGGAGGCGAGGCGGAGCTTTTGGCGTGCTTCGATCTGCTCCGGGAGGCTTCAATCGTCGGCGATGCGGCGGCGAGCTTGAACTAGGTCTCGGACATGGCGGCTCTAGGGTTAGGGTTTGGGAAACGGGGGGGAAAGTGAGGGAGGGAGAGAGAGAGGCGGCCGAGGTGCTCTTATCCTCCATGGGGGCCAGGGAGCGAGGGGGGACCGGAGCGCGGCGTGCGGGGACGAGGGCGTCGGCGGCATGGCGACAGTGGCGCCACTGTCACCACAGGGAAGAAGGTGGTTTTCCAAACACCCCCCCCCCCCCCCGGCTCAAAATAATTTAATTACAACTTAGTCCAGCAGCCATTTTAGGATTTAAATTGAGGTACTTAAACATTTTTATAAAATCTGCCAAAATTCATGTAACCTCCCAATGACATGAAGAAGCTCAACAAAAATTAGTGTTGCAAAATAAAATGTTTTGAACACCAATTGTTCATAGGGTTTACAAAATGGCATTTTTGATCAAATGCAAAAATCCATTTAGTTGGGGTATTTAAACATTTTCAAAATAAGTGGAAATATTCATGGAGGCTCCCAACATAATAATGAAGCTCCCCATAATTTTATTTTGAATTTTTGATAGGTTGAACTTGGATTCAAAATTAAAAATGTGGTTAAACCAATTCTAAATTCCAAATTCTTATTTCTTTGCTTGTCAAGAAATTGCCTTTGGCAAATATTTATAAAATGTATTCTTGGAACTTCCTGGACAAATTGGAAATTTCAGAATAATTTGGTTTCACCAATTTGAGCAATTTCATTGAGGTTTGAGATTTTTGGGATTGCATTTGCTTCCTTTCAATGCTTTCCAATCTTGCTTTATTTTGAACTAGCAATTTAATTGGATGCCATGATGCAATGTTGCAAAGCAAAAAGTGAAAAATTGGCCCATATTTTAGGGTACCAAAACTGGGCTGTTACATAGTACATATAAGATATAAAAATGTTTTAACATATACGTGGTGTTTTTTTTTCTTATCTGCAAAGATGGGCTTAGTGGGCATGAATAAGTGGTGTACCTTCGCCCCAATCTGCTGCAGTTGGTACAAGTGATTGTTGTCATTCTTATATGTATGTTTGGGGCTCTTGTACTTCAAATTGTCCATATATTCTCTTTATCTAATTTCTACCCTTTCCCACTTCAAAGACATGTTGATCAATGTCAGGTGTGTTAGTTTTTGTCCAGCTATCTTCACTTATAACTAGGTAAATCATGTAATTATATATATGCCTCCACGTACATTGATTTTTTTAAGAAAGAAAGGACAAAATCTTTAGGGTGCTGCTTTTACTTGTAAATGGAGAAAATATCATGGCTTCAAGGGATTGTAGTCATGTCCCATTTAATTTCTTACATCCACATTTCATAGCTGTCAAGTTCACAACACCACTATTATCCACTCCACTCCTCACTTTCCATAAACCATCCGCTCCCTTTGCTCATCTCCACATTCTACACAATTTTTTTGTTTCCTTCTATATTTTAATGGATTGGGGTTATCTCCCACCTAGCATTGGATTCCCACGTTCTTTTCCATTCATACCTCACCGTAAAAAAAATCTGATCCATCTATCATTGCTCTAATTAACTGTTATTCCCCTAACATCAAGTATCATTCTATTGAAAACCTCACTGAGATTGTTAATCACTAAACCAATTTTATATTCTTGATCCATGGCATACCTAGCACAACATTGAACCGGGATATTCATCAGCCACTCCCAAGGTTCTACACACTCTTCTTTCATGTTTTCCATCGCAACATCAAAACCATGGTGTGCGTAAGAATAGCTAACTGCATCCATATATTTCTATAGCTCGTCTCCTATGAACCCACCAGTTTGAAAATTTGCATAAATGTGTATTAGACAGTATCTATGAGTGTAATTGGGGAGCACTTTATTTATTGTATTTAGAAAACATTGTTTCTAGATTATATTAGGCATATAAAAATTCTCAAAAATACTAGCAATATTTCTATGGATTTAATTAGGCATCTAAAAATGCACAAAAATATTAGCAATATTTCTACGAATTTTATTAGGCATGTAAAAGTGCTAAAAATAATACCAATAATATTATGGATTTTATGAGGCATATAAAATTATTTAAAAAATACTAGCAATATTTCTATGGATTTTATTTGGCATCTAAAAATGCTCCAAAAATACTAGAAATACTTTAATGGATTTTATTAGTAATGTAAAAATTCTCAAAAAAAATACTAGAAATAATTATATGGATTTTACCTTCTGCCTAATTGAGATAATGGTATAATTGCCAAATTCCCTTGAGTTGTGTGAAAAACCATAACTAGCTAGCTATCTCCTCCCTATCAACCAGACCAAAAGCAAGCATTTGTTGCCCTGTTGATGCGTCCATTTTATAATGTGTTTTTACTTAATGAATTATTATGTGGAGGTAGGGATTCTATCATTTTACCGTGCAAAAAGGCATTATTCCTGTCTGTGTATGCAGGGAAGGCAATTACCAAAGACCAATTTCATACTAGGCAAGAAAGGCCAAATAAAGGAGTAAATATGATGATTAAATGCATTTAAAGTCAATCCCAAAGATACACAATTCGCCGGAATCAACAGAAGGTCAAAACCCAATTGACAGAAGGTTTAACGACTGTCCGTACGGTTGCTACCGACCGTACCAGCCACCTTACAAAGCATCTCGCTCGGTACGGGAGCGAAAGATCCCAGTTTCTGTCATCTCCACTCGTAACAACCACTAGTACGGTGGAAAGCAACCGTACCAGGCACCGTACTGCCAGACATGATTTAACCTAGTTGAGTACTTTAACCCTGTGCCTTTGGATTTTGGAGAAGAGGGCCAGAACAGCCGCCAGACATGAAACAACACCAAACCCTAGCCTCTGGAAGGTGTCCGGAGGGGGAATTCGCATCCAGGAATCCATCTCCATCGACTACATCATTGTGAAGGCCTCCGCATCGATCTCCATCACCACCATCACCATCTTCATCAACGTGATAGAATCACTCATCCATCTCTTTGTAATTCTAGAACATCTAGTTGTGGATTTACACGTGTGTTCATTCATACATCAATCTATCAGCTGCAATACAATTACTATGATGTTCATTGCCTTCATGTGTGAGTAGTTTCATTAGTTCTTGGGGATATGGGAAAATCCTAGCAATATTATGAATTGAGATAAATGATGCAATGTTTACTATTGGTTGTCTTATGGTAACAATCCTCATGATACTTGTGCGAAGTCGACAGCACCAAGTATTTGCCTACGGGTCATGAATCGGTTGTGTAGCGCCCCGAACCCAGAATTATACAGAGAGGCTATGTAACCCACCGGCTATGCCACACAATCGAAGGGCATGGAATTACGCTCCCACACAACACATCGATCATGCCATAAACACTGGCATAGCTATCAATGTATAACAAAGAGATCAAGACTTGTGGAACAACTGGCACATCACAGACTCTACGACACAAAAGTTCATATAGCAACTCATATAGCGAGAAAGATACAAATTACACAACAGGGGTCACATACCCAACAGTACATCATGCGGAAGCGAGGTAGTTGTCTAATACAACAAGATCCCAAAATATGGCCTAAGAGGCCTACAGATAACATAATCCCAACCAGCTTGTTCCGTGACGTCCCAAGCTGCCACCTGGGAACCCCAAACTACTCGTCGATGTCCACGAAGAACCCACCTGTCTGCTCGGTGACGTCCTCCTCTGAAACAATTAAATATTCAACAAAGAGAGACTGAGTACGACATACTCGCAAATTTAGTAGGGCGATATAGGCCCAATGATGACAAGGCTCTAAAGTTGTATAGTAGTTAATTTGCATAAAGCTAGTTTTCCTTTTCAAAACATGACACATGGCATTGAATACTCAGAAGGTTTTTCGAAAGGGGATAAGATGGTAAACCTTTATCTTCGGTTCACATTGAACCAATAGTAGCCAGAAACCATCACTCATCTCCACCAAGCCACTTCCCCGAATCACCCTCGAGGAAATTAACATTTTAACACATGTTGAGTTACAACCTCTAGTTGCCAAATTTTATTTAAGTTTCATGTTTACTATGATCCCGTAAATCCATTCCCAAGGCATCCATAACCGCGGACACGGCTTTTCAAAAAGATTAAACCCTGCAGGGGTGTACTAATTTACCCATTGGTACCGTCCAGCTCGCCTGATTAGCTCTCTTCCGGGGAAAGTTGGCAAGTGGGCGCGGTTAAACCTTTACCTCGCATGAGACTATCCAAGGAGAATCTGTGGCGATAGGACAAGTTTATCTAGCCTATTTCAGCCCCTGCCCCCATCACCACATCCTAAACACCACCATCCTCATCGATTCTTTTTCCACCCACACACTCACGCGCAAATGGAAAGCTCAAACTAGAGCACCCTTGGATACGCCCGCACAAGTTATTCAGTTAGTAAGGAGCCCATACCCCCACCAATGGCAGCACGCTCAAACCTTGGTTCCGAAGACAGGAACTCACACCTAGGGGCAGGAATGAGGCAGAACACCATCCCCGATGGCAACTCATCCAAGCCTTTTAAGCATCTTAATTTAAGAAACCACAAATATCCACCATGTCCGAACTTTCCATCAACATCATAATTACGAAAATAAATCACCGGACAGTTTAGCATTTGACTAAGCATAGCTAAGCATAGCTAAGCATAGCTAAGCATATGAACAACAGATATAAAGTATCTCAGGCCAACACATCAACCTATGGTTAATAGGAGGGGAGACATGTAATAGTTTAGGGGACAATGCAATTCATAGGATACTCTACATCTTGATCAAAAGTGACATTGGAATCGAATGCAATATTATGGTGGATAAAATAATTGTATAAAACAGTAGGAGGCTATATGCCAAGAAGGTTAGGTTATCTCTTGCCTTGCTGACGGGGCATGTAGTACGGATCGTCGGGGTAGGTAGGGGTAACCTCGACTCCAGAGTCTATCGATACCCAAACAAACACAGAAGAACAAATAAATAACACGAAGACAAGGTGCAAGGCACAATCATGATGACATGTCAAGTTTATGCAACGATATCACCATATTATTTAGCTAACAATTTAAATGGAGTGCCAAATAATTAGTGCAATTATTTGGAAGCAACCCCATATTTAACTTAGTGACCACATGGTTTATAAATTATTACAGTACTAAGAAGTGGCTTAAATATGCATGAACATGACATGATTAGATAGGTATTACTTTACTGAACATTTTGATACCTCGTTTGTGATTTTCCAATTATCAATGATTAAATAGTAATTTAAAAGATTATTTGAATTTAAATCTTTTACCCATTAAAGATTAACATCAAAGTAAAATTTGTTGTCATGATGTGATACTAGCATGATTAGATAGCATTCGAATTGCTGATCGATTTGATACATCAGTTGCAAGATTTGAATTAATATAAGTTAAGTTATGATTTTCACAAGTTTTTAATAGCTGGTTCGGAATTTATCCGGATTGGTTCGGAATATTCCGGATGGTCCGGAATAATCCGGGCTCAGTCTGAACCAAATCCAAGGTGACCTCAAAAAGTTTATGTTAGGGTTTCGGAATTTTTCCGGAAAGGTCCGAAAAATTCCGATCGACCCGGAATGGATCCGGAGTAATCCGGGTGATTCCGGACGACAAGTTTTCTGGGAAAACTACGATGGCCGGCGGCGTCTACGCACTGGCGAGCAAGAAAGAGAGGGAGAGGGGAGCGGGAGTTTGTCCAGGGGAACGCGTTGCTCCCCAGGAGCATGCTGGCGTGGTCGGTGAGGCCGGAGAGGGACGGAGTCGGTGGCAATCGAGCTCGAGCACGGCGGCAGGGGGCGAGGAGGAAACGGACGGCGGCGATGAATCCCGGCCTCCCGCCTCGATTCCTTGGCCGGGAAGGTAGAGGACGACGCGGCGGAGGTTTCTACGGTCGTCGATTGGCTTGGGACGGCTCCAGGCGACGGCGGTGCAACGGCGGGCACGAGCTTGAGGTCGACCGTGGCAGACGCGTGCGGAGAGAGAGGGAGGAAGCAGGGGAGGGAGCAGGTGAGGAGTAGGTGGGGACCAAGAGGGCGTCGAGGCATGGCTCGGGTCCTCCTTATCCACCGTGGCAGCGGCGTGCGGCGCAGGGGCGGCATGGGCGCGGCGGCATGGCGCCAGCGCTGGCCCTGTCGCCACAGTGAAGGAGAAGAGGGGATTTTGCGAAAACCCCCTGGCTCCAGAGAAACTTTATTTGCAAATTGGTCCAGCAGTTATTTCGTGATTTTATTGAGGCACATAAACAATTTCTAAAATTCTGCAAAAATTCATGTAGGCTCCCCCTAACAGTTAGAACCTCCACAAAAATTTGTGTTGCAAAAATAAAAAGTTTGAGCAACATGTGTTCATAGGGCTTACAAATGGCAATTTTGATAAATTTCCAAAATGCATTTACTTGGGTACTTAATCAATTTAATAAAATATGAAAATATTTATCGAGGCTCATAATATAACAATGAAGCTCCCCATAATTTTAGTTTGAATTTTTGAGAGCTTGCACTTGGGTTAAAATTCAGAATTGGTTTGAACCAATTTTAAATTCCCATTTGTTTTTATTTCTTTGCTTATCAAGCATTTGCTTTTGACAAATTTATAACATGTAACTTGGAACTTCCTGGACAAATTGGAAGTTCAAATTAATTTGTTGGCTAGGTTGAGCAAAAGCATTTTGGGGTTGGAGTTTGAGGAGGTTTTGCTTCCCCATTTTAATTGCTTTCATAAGTGGATTGTTAGAGGTAGCAAATTCAAATGCATGCCATGATGCAAACACAAGATTAAAAAGTGGAAAAATAATTCGTATTTTTCAGGTTCCAAACTGGAGCTGTTACAATCCTACCCCCCTTACAGGAATCTCGTCCCAAGATTCTAGGCTTGAGTAAAGAAGGCGGGATATTCCTGACAAAGACTAGTTTCCCGCTCCCAAGTTGCTTCTTCTTCGGAATGGTTAGACCATTGGATTTTGAGGAACTTGATGGTCTTGTTGCGGGTCTTCCTTTCCGCTTCATCCAAGATGCGGACAGGATGCTCACGGTAAGTCAAATCCTCCTGGATATCCAACACCTCATGATCAACCCCACGGTTAGGATTCTTGAAACAACGCCGGAGTTGGGAGACATGGAACACATCATGTACATCCGGGAAGTTTGATGGTAGTTCGAGTTGGTAGGAGAGATCTCCTCGCTTGGCTAGGACGGTGAAAGGACCAACATAGCGAGGTGCCAATTTTCCCTTGATCCCAAAGCGACGAACACCTCAGAGGGGAGAGACTCGAAGATAGGCTTTATCACCGATTTCATAGTGAACCTCCTGATGATGCTTATCATAATAACTCTTTTGTCGGACTGAGCAATCTTGAGATTTTCCCAAATGATACGGACTTTCTCTTCAGCCTCATTGATCACATCAGGACCGAAGAGTGGCCTCTCTCCTGTTTCAGACCAATTTAGAGGAGTCCTACATTTTCTCCCATAGAGAACCTCAAAGGGGGCCATTTGGAGACTAGCTTGCTAACTGTTGTTGTAGGAGAACTCGGCGAGAGGGAGATACTTTTCCCAACCCTTATCGAAGGAGATAACACATGCTTGAAGCATGTCCTCAAGAACTTGATTCACCCTTTCAGTCTGTCCATCAGTTTGGGGATGATAGGCTGTGCTGAAATTGAGACGGGTTCCCATAGCATTTTGGAAACTCTGCCAGAATCTAGAAACGAATAGGCTCCCACGGTCTGAGATGATCCTCAGTGGAACACCATGGAGAGGAACAATTCAGGCAACATACAACTCAGCCAATTGCTTTGCAGTTATATCCTCACGGACTGGAAGGAAATGGGCTACCTTGGATAGACGATCGATGACGACCCATATGGCATTATTGCCCTTTTGTGACCTTGGAAAACCAGTGATGAAATCCATACCAACTTCATCCCATTTCCACTCAGGAATGGCTATGGGGCGAAGAGTACCCGCTGGCCTTTGATGTTCAGCTTTCACACGGCGACATACATCACATTCAGCCACATATTCGGCAATTTCTCGCTTCATGCAAGACCACCAGAATTGACGGCGAAGATCTTGGTACATCTTGGTAGTACCCGGATGAATGGAAATGGGTGATTCATGAGCTTCTGAGAGTATCAACCCTTTTGTATTTCCACTCTTGGGCACCACTAGACGGTCACCAAAGTAAACAACGTCGTTGTCATCAACAGAAAAACAGTTGGCCTTCCCATTAGCTATTTTCTCTTTGATTTCGAGGATTTCGGCATCAAGTTGCTGGGCTGCCTTGATTTCATCCTCAAGGGTGGATTTGATTTCTAAGTTTGCCAGAAAATAGGAAGGAATAATTTCCAGATTCAACCGAGCAAATTTCTCATGGAGAGCAGGTTGAGCCTTTTCAACCATCAGAGTGTTGCAATAGGCCTTGCGACTCAGAGCATCTGCCATGACGTTGGCCTTGCCGGGCTGGTAGTTGAGGGCCACATCATAGTCCTTGATCAACTCCAACCATCTTCTCTGTTAGAGATTTAAATCTGGTTGGGTGAAGAAATACTTCAGACTTTGATGATCTGAGAAGATTTCACAACGGTTGCCCAACAGGTAGGGCCTCCATTGCTTCAGAGCATGAACCACGGCAGCAAGCTCTAGATCACGAGTTGGATAGTTGTGCTCATGCGGTTTGAGTTGACGAGAGGCATAGGCTACCACATGGCCTTCTTGCATTAGCACACAGCCCAAGCCTTGCAATGAGGCATCACAATAGACAACAAAGTCCTTGGTTGTGTCAGGAAGGACAAGCACAGGAGTGGTAGTGAGTTTGACTTTGAGAGTTTGGAAGCTCTCTTCAGTTTTGTCTGTCCACACAAACTGATTATTTTTCTTGAGGAGGTCGGTCAATGCCTTGTCTATCTTGGAAAAGCCCTCGATGAATCGGCGGTAATAACCCGCCAACCCAAGGAAGCTACAGATGTCTTTGACAGACTTTGGAGTTGGCCAATCCAGGATTGCCTGAATCTCGTCAGGTATCACAGCTACTCCAGCAGCTGACATCACATGACCTAGGAAGATGAGCCCCTTTAACCAAAACTCACACTTGGAGAACTTGGCATAGAGGCGATGATCATGAAGCTTGGTCAGAACTAGCCGAAGATGCTCAGTATGCTCTTCTTTGGTCTTGGAGTAGACAAGGATGTCATCAATGTATATTATGACGAACTTGTCGAGGTACTCGTGGAAGATGGAGTTCATAAGCCTCATGAATTTAGCCGGGGCATTGGTGAGGCCGAAGGACATGACGGTATACTCATATAACCCATAACGGGTAGTGAAAGTCGTCTTCGGAATATCCTCCTTTCTGATTTTGATCTGATGGTAGCCTGACCTCAGATCCATCTTGGAGAATACAGTTGCACCAGCTAGCTGATCGAATAGGTCAGTTATTCGGGGAATAGGATACTTTTTCTTGATGGTTACCGCATTCAAAGGACGGTAATCAACAACGAGACAAGGAACATTTGAATCCATCTTATTGACAAAGATGACCGGGCAGCCCCAGGGTGAGCTACTAGGCCGGATGAATTCCTTCTCCACCAACTCATCAATTTATTTCTTCAGCTCAGTTAGCTCTTCCGCTGGCATGCGGTAGGGCGTTTTGGAAATTGGAGCAGTTCCCGGAACCAAATCAATGACAAACTCCACACTTTCGATCAGGTGACATGCCAGGCAATTCTTCAGGAAAGACGTCTGGGAAATCACACACCACAGCAACCTCATGCATTTCAGGTGGGGTGATACCTTCCATAAAGTATAGGTTGATCTCCGGAGAGAGAGGTGTGGCAGCGGATGGAATTGCGGATGAAGGGGACCAGTATCGCACTAGCCCGTAGGTTGGGTGGATCACTGTGACAGTCTTGGCAGCACAATTCACGTTGACTTGATATTTGACTAGCCAATCCATGCCCAGAATGACATCTATCCCATCTGACTTCAGCGCTACCAACGAGAACAGAAAGGGGACTGACCCTATAGAAACCTGAACCTCATGAGCGATCCAGTTAGTGTGCCAACTAGAGCCTGGTGTCTTGACCACTAGGGGGGAGTCCATGTTCACAAACGGTATTTGATGGTTGTGTGCATATGCTATGGATATGAATGAATGCGATGCTCCAGAATCAAACAAGACTGAAGCTGGATATGCATTTATTCGAAGCATACCCATGAGAACTCCGGGGTCCTCTTCGACTCCTTCAGCCGAGACGTGGTACAGGCGGCCACGGCTGACAGTCATGGCCTTGGAGGCTGGTGTAGAGGGAGCTGGTGCAGGTGCTGAGGCAGCCGGTGCCTTCTGGGGACACTCCCTGGAGTAGTGCCCAGGATGGCCACAGCTGTAGCAAGTGGGTCTCGGTGGTGGTGGAGGCAGCTGAGGGCGGAAGCCACTTCCAGCCGCACCCAAGGTCGAGGTAGCTGGGCGAGGCGGAGGTGGCCAGTACCCTGAAGGCCTTGGCGCGAAAGGAGCACGAGGCACAGCACTGAAGGGCACAAAGACCCTGCGCTTTTTGCCCTCAGAAGAAGAGGAGCTCTGATTGTCCATTGGAGATGGCATCTTGGAAGACTCCAGCTCCTTCCTACCTTGCTCCATAGTGAGAGCTTGGTTGTACAGTTCCTGGTAGGACTGGAACTTGAAGGGCAACAGCTCATATCGGAGCCGCGGTGTAAGCCCCTTGCGGAACAGATACTGCTTGTCCTCGTCATTTGTCACGTCCCGAGGGGCGTAACGAGAGAGGTGGTTGAACTCACGCCCATAAGCTTGGACATCCATGCGTCCCTGGGTCAGTTCAGGAACTCCCTCCTCTTGAGGTCCATGATGGGCTTGGGGATGTAGGCCGCACGGAAAGTGGTGTGGAACTCCACCCAAGTGAAGAAGTGGCCAGCGTCAAACATTGACACATGGCTCTCCCACCAAGAGCCAGCGGCTCCATTCAGAAGGTTGGTGGCGAAGTTGACTTGTTCCGCCACCGGAACATGCAAGGCGGCGAACTTGCGCTCGAGAGCCCGCAGCCAGTCATCCGCATCAAGCGGCTCTCTAGCTTCAGAAAAGGTCGGAGGCTGGGACCGCAAGAACTCAGTGAGAGTGTTGCAGTCATTGTTCCTTCTGGCACCTTGATGCACCAACTGCTCGAGCAGACGCTCGTTACGCAGACGGTTATCCTCGATAGCCATCAGAACCTCCGCCATTGAGGGTGGCGGCGGTGCATCAGGATCACCTTGGTTACCACAACGGGCAGGAGCCATTCTGAAGATTTGGAACAATGACATAGTTAGTAACCAACTCCGAACAGTTAGGATAGATCATTAGAGTCCTTCCTGATATAGAGATTTAAGATGGCACTAACACAAGAACAGATTAAGACAACCACGTGTGACACCACGTCAACGTGGCGGTAACAAACAGAAGTAAAGGACTCGAGACAACACTGGACGGTAAGAACCCAACCCCGAGAACCTAAACTTCGACACCACAATTAAAACAAATAGAGATAAGATACTCAGAGTAGAGCGAGTTGGATAAGGAGTAAAAGAATCCTAACATGGTTTTTGCAAATCATTTTTAAGTTATAAATAACTCACAACACTAGACTCGACATCGACCAATAGAACGGGTTTCCTACAGGCAGTCCTGCTCTGATACCAACTTGTAGCGCCCCGACCCCGGAATTATACAGAGAGGCTATATAACCCACAGGCTATGCTACACAATCGAAGGGCATGGAATTACCGCTCCCACGCAACACATCGATCATGCCATAAATACTGGCATAGCTATCAATGTATAATAAAAAGATCAAGACTGGTGGAACAACTGGCACATCACAGACTCTACAACACAAAAGTTCATATAGCAACTCATATAGCGAGAAAGATACAAGTTAAACAACAGGGGTCACAGACCAAACAGTACATCATGCGGAAGCGAGGTAGTTGTCTAATACAACAAGATCCCAAAATATGGCCTAAGAGGCCTACAGATAACATAATCCCAGCCAGCTTGTTCCGAGACGTCCCAAGCTGCCACCTGGGAACCCTAAACTACTCGTCGATGTCCACGAAGAACCCACCTGTCTGCTCGGTGACGTCCTCCTCTGAAACAATTAAATATTCAATTAGTAGGGCGATATAGGCCCAATGATGACAAGGCTCTAAAGCTGTATAGTAGTTAATTTGCATAAAGCTAGTTTTCCTTTTCAAAACATGACACATGGCATCGACTACTCAGAAGGTTTTTTGAAAGGGGATAAGATGGTAAACCTTTATCTCCGGTTCACATTGAACCAATAGTAGCCAGAAACCATCACTCATCTCCACCAAGGCACTTCCCCGAATCACCCTCGAGGAAATGAACCTTTTAACACACGTTGAGTTGCAACCTCTAGTTGCCAAATTTTAATTAAGTTTCATGTTTACTATGATCCCGTAAATCCATTCCCAAGGCGTCCATAACCGCGGACACGGCTTTTCGAAAAGATTAAACCCTGCAGGGGTGTACTAATTTACCCATTGGTACCGTCCGGCTCGCCTGGTTAGCTCTCTTCCGGGGAAAGCTGGCAAGTCGGCGCGGTTAAACCTTTACCTCGCATGAGACTATTCAAGGAGCATCTGTGGCGACAGGACAAGTTTATCCAGCCTATTTCAGCCCCTGCCCCCATCGCCACATCCTAAACACCACCATCCTCATCGATTCTTTTTCCACCCACACACTCACGCGCAAATGGAAAGCTCAAACTAGAGGACCCTTGGATACGCCCGCACAAGTTATTCAGTTAGTAAGGAGCCCATACCCCCACCAATGGCAGCACACTCAAACCTTGGTTGCGAAGACAGGAACTCGCACCTAGGGGCAGGAATGAGGCAGAACACCATCCCCGATGGCAACTCATCCAAGCCTTTTAAGCATCTTAATTTAAGAAACCACAAATATCCACCATGTCCGAACTTTCCATCAACATCATAATTACGAAAATAAATCACCGAACAGTTTAGCATTTGACTAAGCATGGCTAAGCATAGCTAAGCATATGAAAAACAGGTATAAAGTATCTCAGGCCAACACATCAACCTATGGTTAATAGGAGGGGAGACATGTAATAGTTTAGGGGACAATGCAATTCATAGGATACTCTACATCTTGATCAAAAGTGACATTGGAATCGAATGCAATATTATGGTGGATAAAATAATTGTATAAAACAATAGGAGGCTATATGCCAAGAAGGTTAGGTTATCTCTTGCCTTGCTGACGGGGCGTGTAGTACGGATCGTCGGGGTAGGTAGGGGTAACCTCGACTCCGGAGTCTATCGATACCCAAACAAACACAGAAGAACAAATAAATAACACGAAGACAAGGTGCAAGGCACAATCATGATGACATGTAAAGTTTATGCAACGATATCACCATATTATTTAGCTAACAATTTGAATGGAGTGCCAAATAATTAGTGCAATTATTTGGAAGCAACCCCATATTTAACTTAGTGACCACATGGTTTATAAATTATTACAGTACTAAGAAGTGTCTTAAATATGCATGAACATGACATGATTAGATAGGTATTACTTTACTGAATATTTTGATACATCGTTTGTGATTTTCCAATTATCGATGATTAAATAGTAATTTCAAAGATTATTTGAATTTAAATATTTTACCCATTAAAGATTAACATCAAAGTAAAATTTGTTGTCATGATGTGATATTAGCATGATTAGATAGCATTTGAATTGCTGATCGATTTGATACATCAGTTGAAAGATTTGAATTAATAGAAGTTAAGTTATGATTTTCACAAGTTTTTAATAGCTGGTTCGGAATTTATCCGGATTGGTCCGGAATATTCCGGATGGTCCGGAATAATCCGGGCTCAGTCCGAACCAAATCCGAGGTGACCTCAAAAAGTTTCTGTTAGGGTTTCGGAATTTTTCCGGAAAGGTCTGGAAAATTCCGGTCGACCCGGAATGGATCCGGAGTAATCCGGGTGATTCCGGACGACCAGTTTTCTGGGCAAACTACGACGGCCGGCGGCGGCTGCGCACTGGTGAACAAGAAAGAGAGGGAGAGGGGGAGCGGGAGTTTGTCCAGGGGAACGCGTAGCTCACCAGGAGCACGCTGGCGTGGTCGGTGAGGCCGGAGAGGGACGGAGTCGGCGGCGATCGAGCTCGAGCACGGCGGCAGGGGGCAACGAGGAAACGGACGGCGGCGACGAATCCCGGCCTCCCACCTCAATTCCTTGGCCGGGGAGGTAGAGGACGACGCGGCGGAGGTTTCTACGGTCGTCGATTGGCTCGGGATGGCTCCAGGCGACGGCGGTGCAACGGCGGGCACGAGCTCGAGGTCGACCGTGGCGGACGCGTGCGGAGAGAGAGGAAGCAAGCAGGGGAGGGAGCAGGTGAGGAGCAGAAGGGGTGCGAGAGGGCGTCAAGGCATGGCTCGGGTCCTCCTTATCCACCGTGGCAGCGGCGTGCGGTGCAGGGGCGGCATGGCGCCAGTGCTGGCCCTGTCGCCACAGTGAAGGAGAAGAGGGTATTTTGCGAAAACCCCCTGGCTCCAGAGAAACTTTATTTGCAAATTGGTCTAGCAGTTCTTTTGTGATTTTATTGAGGCACATAAACATTTTCTAAAATTCTGGAAAAAATCATGTAGGCTCCCCCTAACAGTTAGAACCTCCACAAAAATTTGTGTTGCAAAAATAAAAAGTTTGAGCAACAGGTGTTCACAGGGCTTACAAATGGCAATTTTGATAAATTTCCAAAATGCATTTACTTGGGTACTTAATCAATTTAATAAAATATGAAAATATTTATGGAGGCTCATAATATAACAATGAAGCTCCCCATAATTTTAGTTTGAATTTTTGAGAGCTTGCACTTGGGTTAAAATTCAGAATTGGTTTGAACCAATTTTAAATTCCCATTTGTTTTTATTTCTTTGCTTATCAAGCATTTGCTTTTGACAAATTTATAACATGTAACTTGGAACTTCCTGGACAAATTGGAAGTTCAAATTAATTTGTTGGCTAGGTTGAGCAAAAGCATTTTGGGGTTGGAGTTTGAGAAGGTTTTGCTTCCCCATTTTAATTGCTTTCATAAGTGGATTGTTAGAGGTAGCAAATTCAAATGCATGCCATGATGCAAACATAAGATGAAAAAGTGGAAAAATTATTCGTATTTTTCAGGTTCCAAACTGGGGCTGTTACAGGTTGTTAACGCTAGTGTGAGGTGGGAGGTTCCACTGGGTTATACAGTGATAGAAGATTGCCTCTCCTCCTTGCTGATCATTAGCGTGTGGGGATAACGGGGATTCAAAGTTCCAATACCACACCCGCGGGGAAACGATTAATTACTAGACCAATGAGGCGCATAGTTTATGATCTGGGCTAGTGGTGGTTGTGAGTAGTGTGTTGCCTAGATGAACTCAGGGCACACTAATATACGGATCTCCGGCCTCATAAGACATATAAGAGTTGAACATATATCATACTTATTCAATTTATAAAGACATGCTAGTGGTAGAACCAAACCTTCCCAAGAACGCCTTCATCCCTGTTGCAAGTTCCAAGCATTTTCCATTCATTGTTCTGTTCTCATTTCTAATTTAGTTTATTTTACTTTACAGTTTAGTCATTTCAGAACTCAACACCAATACCATTTTCCACATTCATTTGCTTAACTAGATTTAAAGACAACTTGCAGGTACAATCGAGATAAGCGACGAAAATTATTAACACGAGACCTTTGCCTCAGCTCCACCGTGGTTCGATACACTTACTTCGAAACTAGCTACAGTGACCTGTGCACTTGCAGTCATCACATGTGTTCAACTCTATGAAACATCCATCTAGACCTACAATAAGCAAATAATATGTCATACATTAATTTTTAATTAGACCCACATTAGCTTATGCGACATAAATTTGTGAATCTTACCAATAAATGGTCTACGGCCTTTAAGAAATCCTTGTATTGCTGCATTGAGAAAAAAACATGAAACATAGTGTTTGAACTTGGATGCTCTGTGTTGGAGGTATGCCCTAGAGGTAATAATTATTATTGCTATTAATACCCGTTTCATAATTAACGTTTATACTCTATGCTATAACTGTTGTGGTTCCTGAATGTGAGATTCATAGGAAAACCCACACGCGCGTGTAAAACATGAACATCTTATAAAGGTCCTAGTCTTGCCTCTAAGACTGACTCATTGTTGTTTGATGATCATGTTTTCCTTGTCATAGGTATGATGTATACCAACAACAATGGGAGAACATTGTTGGTGGTACAATTGTGCTGGACTTATCCAATCGTTTGATTTACTATGAGATCCTGTCATATAGTAATTCACAGAAATGTTAACATGAGTATATCCTTAGACCATGAGGGTGTGTTAGGATCGCGTATGATCGAAAGGTTGCTTTGGTTTCTATCAAGTATCACATTCGTAACTAGGTGATCAAAACGATAGATTCTGGGTATCCCGGAGAACATGCGTCGGTCTCAATGATCCAAGATTGGAAATTGCTCCTCTAGATAATAGATACATCTAGGGCCCACTCATATGAAGGTATTCAAAATAAGTGTGTGCCACTACACAAAAATGTCTTGATCAGCGACGTTTCTGAGGCGACGTTCCAATACCGTCGTGGTGGGGCTAAAAAGTTGAATTTCCTCGCGACATTTTGTCTTTTTGACCATTGGGCCAGTTTTGCGTGACGTTTCGGACATTTTACATCGCAGATTTTTGTCCCCGGCCCAGTAACCCAGTTTGAGCCTAGTTTCGTTTGACGAAACTAGTTTTGGTCACGGAGAATGTCGCGGATTTTCGTCACACGCCACATCCTACACTGATTGAGTACTTTGACAGACGACGAAAATTTCATGACGTGTGCATCGTTGTGTTCCATTTGTGGTAGAAATTATCATCGAAAAAATAGAGTATGGGCGCGCAAAATTCGAACCCTCGACCTCACTATCGCTTACGAGGGCAACATCCACTGGGAATGCAGACGCTGTGTCTTAACGACTACTACTTCAAACTTATTATATGTGTTGCTTGTTCTTCTATTCAAACCATGAGTTTATAATGAACAAACAAATCTATTTGTGCACAGGCGGCTAGTGGAACGGACGAGACGCATGCACGGGTGGGCGAGTGGAACGAAACTGCAGTGAACATTTGACATTTCACATTTACCAACGTGTGGTACAAACGGCGAGTGCATACATTTACGCCGGCCCGGCTAGGAACGGGATGGGACGAAGAAAACTAGCTAGTTGTTTCCGTATTAACGTTGGCGCCTACGCAGCGCCCAGCCTTCCCGTCTTCCCAAGCTGCGGCAGCGCTTCAAATACGCAACGCCATTAAACTCCGACGCGACGCGTCTCTCCCGTCGGTTCACGCCCAGCGCCACCGCTTCCCGTCTACGTTTCCCACAAATATGTGTGGCACCATTAACATTGGTGCCTGCGCAGCGCCCAACCTTCCCGTCTTCCCACGCGGCGGCGGCACGGCAGAGATGCCACGCCATGCATTAAATTCCAAAGCGAAGCGTCTCACCCACCTCTCAGTTCCCGCCCAGCGCCACCGCTTCTCCTCTCCATTTCCCGCTAGATTGGCCGGTTATAAAAGCAGACCCACACCTGCTCGCCGTAGACCCACACACCTGCTCGCCGTAGCCCAAGCCACCCGTCGTGAACGCACCTTAGGACGCTACTCCTCACAGCGCAGTACGCACCACCGAGCATCCACAGATGGAGAACGGGGGCGGTGATGCGCCGGTGTTCAGCGCCGCCGCTACGATCCAGAGGCGGGGATGGAGGCGGGTGTCACCGTCACGCAATCGGCCACCCATGACCGCGTCGGTGTTCGGCGCCGCGATGATCCGAGGTGGGGATGAAGGCGGGGATGGAGGCGGGTGTCGCCGTCGCGCCATCGGCCGCCCCCGTGCCACTGCATCTCGTCGCGGCGTACGCGCAGATCGACGCGATGTACGAGGACGCCCGTGTGGACAACATCATGTTCTCCAGATCCGACGACGTCGTCGTCTTTCCGTTCTGGGAGGATGACATCAACGAGCAACCGGAGGTAAATCCCTTGTTCGAAAACGGGATTGAGTTAGTAGTTTGAGTGACCTTGCTTGTGTTAGCTACTCTATGTTTGGTAGTAGTTCGAATCTAGATTTTAGTTAGTAGTTTTGAGTGAACTTGTTTGGGTTGGTACTAGTACATAACAACTAGATTAAGTTAGTAGTATGAGTGAACCTGCTTGGCCGGGTTAGTAGAATACAGACCAACTATTGCACCATTCTGTCAAAACAATATAAAATATAGCTCAATATCTAGATTTTATGTTGTCGGAGAACTGTCCCAGGAACTGGGTATGTCTCACGAAGGATTGAGTAAGGGGCTGAACACGGAATCAAACAACCCTCAACGCGCCTCGACGACGGTGCTTGCCTGGATCGCTGCGGGGAAGCACTGCAGAGAGGAACGCGCGGTATTACCCAGGTTTAGGCCCCTCTAGGTGAGGTAAAACCCCTACGTCCTGCTTCGAGTTGTATTGCACTTGCTTGGAGAGGTTTTCAGTACAAGGCGAGCTTGGCGAGCTCTGGGTGGCTAACAATGGCTATAGCTAACCTCAGATCTAGGGTTTGGGCTTGTGAGCTAACCGGAGTCTGAACCCCTTGCTCGAACGGGCTCCTCCTCCTTTTATAGGCGTCTCGGGCCTCTTCCCCAAAACATCCTGGCGGGAAGGGCTACCACATGGCGACGAAGGAGGAGGCGCGGTGCACCAAAAAGGTGGAGTTCACCATAAAGGTAAGGGCCATGGACGCGGTCCACGGCAGGGGCGGCGTCACCAAAGCTGGAAAAGCCACCGTCCAAACGGGACGGTGGGCTGGCGCTGCTGAGGCAGGGCGGGTCCCGCGGTGACGTCGTCCTTGGAGGGTAGCTGCAGACGGTTCCCTTATCACCAAAGTGGCAATCCTTGGGGCTCCTTTGCTTGGGGCAGCTTTGTTGACTCCTTTATACATAAGAATAGCAACTGGAGCGCTGCCGTCATCGCGCGCTGGCGCGGTCGTCACTCTGCGGAGGATGCAGAGCCCATGTGCGCTCTGCCGCGAAGGCAGAGCTGGCTTCGGGAGGAAGAAAACCTCGCGAGGCAAAAAGCCTCGCCGAGCCTTCCGGCTTGGTCCTTAGCAGAATTGTTGGCGGCGTCTGAGACGCCCTCTCGAGGAGAGGTCCCTCGCCAAGGGAGAAAACCCTCGGCGAGGAGAAAAGGTCCCTCGCGAGGGAAAACCCTCGCGAGGCTCGCCAGGCTTGGAGAGCCTGGTCCTTAGCGAAAACTTCTGAGGAATCTTGTGGGCCCTGGCAGGCCGGCCTGTGGTACCCTGGTTTCCACTGTGCCGATAGTAGCCCTCGGGCCCGCGATGGGCACGCCGAGGCCCATGGATGAAGGCGGAGCGTCGAGGGCCCAACGGTGCCTGCCGGGGCCGTGACACGTGGGGCGCAGCGGTTGTGCCCACGGCCACGATCTCCTCGGCTCCAACGGGCGACGTGGCGGGGCCCACCATGATTCGTGAGCCGGTCAATAAAGCCTGGGCGCGCAGACTGCGCCTTTCACTTCTCCCATAACTCCTCCGCACTCTTCTCCCTGCGCCTCCACAACATCTCCTTCTTCCCAGAGCGCTCCAACTCCAGGGTCTTCGTCTTCTTCTCCGGCGACCGATGGCTCCCAAGAAAGCAAACATCAACCCGAAGGGCAAGGCTGCGATGCGGGCCGGCACATCGGCGGCGGCGGCGCGCGGTGCTGCCCTCGAGGAGGCGCTGCCGCCGACCCGCGTCAACGCGGTGGCGATAGCAAAGGTGCGCCATGTGGCGGCGGCGGGCACCAATGAGCACGGCGCCACCGAGATGAGGCCGTCCGGCAGCAGGCTCACCGAGGGGTTCTACCCCATCTTCATCCATACTCTTTACGCCGGTCTTGTTCCTCCCTTCTCTGAGTTCCTCTTGGCGATTCTGGAGGTGTACCAGATCCAACTTCTCCACCTTCATCCCAACTCCATCCTCATCCTTGCCATCTTCGCCCACCTCTGCGAGGCCTACATCGGCATCCATCCCTCGGTGGCGCTCTTCCGTAGCTTCTACTCCCTTCGGAACACCGCCTCCAACGAGCGGCTCGGCTGCGTCTCCTTCCGCATCGCCGCCGCCAGGAGTGAGAATTACATTCCCATCGCTTGGTGCGGTGAGAACGCCATCACCAAGGTGACGAAGAAGGTGGAGGACTTCCGCAAGAAGTGGCTCTTCGTCAACACCAAGAAGGTAAACCCTCTCTTGGAGGTGCCCGAGGCCCCCCCCCCCCCCCGAGGAAGTGGGCGCGCTGGGCGAGCGCAGACTTCAGGGGCCAGAGGCTTGACGTGGTGTACGAGTGCATCCGGCGCATCCGCGCGACCGAGGTCACCGGCCAGATGGTGGCAAGAGACTTCACGAGGCGCCGGATCGCCCCCCTCCAGTGGCACTCCGAGCCGGTGTGGCGGTACACAGGCAAGGAGGACGCGATGCGGCTGAGTTCGGACGGCTTCACGCCTGAGGTGCTACGCCAAATTATGGGGGTCCTCTTCGCGACGATGGAGATCCCGTCTCCTACCAACGACGAGGCCCGGCCACTCATCAGCTTTGCCGAGGAGAGCATTGAGGCGCAGCGCCGGTGCATGCCCTTGTTCGACGAGTGGGGAATTGTGCCCACAGGGCACCGCGGGCCTCGTCCCAACCCGTGGGCGGCGGAGCCGGAGTACATGGACGAGTCTCCGGAGCCGGAGGAGGTCGAGGAGTCTGGCGAGGAGGAGGCCTCGAGAAGCGCGGACCCCCTCGGCGAGGATGAGGCCTCGAGGGGCACCGACCCCGCTGGCGAGGACGAGGCCTCGAGAGGCGCCAACCCCTCGAGAGGCTCTGCCGGCTCTTCAAGGAGCGCTCCCGCCGAGGTGGACCTCCAGGTGCTCTCCTCCAGCGATGAGGAGGGTGCCTTCCGCATCGCCCGCTCCCAACGCGTCGGAGAGGAGGAGGAGACGAGCGGCGGCGGGGGAGGACGCTGCGAGCCCCGCTCCAAGGCCATCCATGACAGGAGAGCCGCGACCGCGAGGAGCGCTCCTCGCGTGGAGGCAGGGGCGCCTCAGGAGGAGGCCGGAGCAAGCAACACCCAACCGCCCAAGGCGAAGAAGAGGGTGTGGGTTATGGCTGACGAGTAAGCCTCGATTCCTCTTTCCTTTTATCATTTTGCTTCTGGAAAACCCTCTTGAAGGATCTTCTACTTGTCTTCCTTTCAGGCAACCTGCGGAGCCAAAGAGGCGGCGGCTCCGCAAGCTTGGAGAGACCGCCAGCGGCGCCGCGGAGACGCCTGCGGCCGACGAGCCGCGGCAGGCAGCTGTTCCTCCCACGGACGAGCACCGTGCGGAGGGTGTGGTTGAAGAGGCGGCGCCGTCACCAGTTCGTGCGGCAACTCCTCCCGTGGCGGAGCACCGCGTGGGGGAGGTGACTGAAGAGGCGGCGCCGTCTTCGGCTCGGGCGGCGACTCCTCCCGTGGTGGAGCACCGTGCGGAGGAGGTAATAGAAGAGGTGGCCCCGCCGTCGCCAACTAGGATGGCCACTCCTCCCGTCCAGCCCGAGACGGAGGAGGAGAGGGTGGACGAGGAAATCGTCGTGGAGCCGCCTCCAGAGGAGGAGGAGCTCCCCCACGAGGGGCCGATGCGCCCGAGACCGTGGCGGACACGGCCGTCACGGAAGGGGCAGGAAGCGCCCCTGAGGAGCAGGAGGCGGAGGCACCTCCGGAGCCCACAGGCGCCGGAGCTGAGCGCGAGAGGACGCCCAGCCCCCAGAGGGCAACCGAAGCGGGTGCCGAGGGAGACGCCCCCACGAGCCCCCGGGCCGCACCAGAGGCGGCCATGAGCCCAAGGCAAGAGGCCTCGGGCGCCTCGACAAGGGTCGAGGCCTCCGCACCCAGCAGTGGTGCGGGGACCTTGGCGCTGCAGGAACCGCGGCGCCAAGCCGTTCGTCACCGAGTCGTCCTCAACCAGGCGCGGCGGACGCTCGACGAGTTGGAGGGGCAGCTCGCCGAAGAGGAGCTCTCCCTAGTGGAGGAAAGGGCAAGGCTTAGCGAGGCCTGGGCCCTCCTTCACGAGAGGATGGAGATGTGCCACCGGCAGGACGCGGCGGCCCAGGCGGAGCGCCAAGAGGCCCTTCGCTTCGCCAAAGAGACCCGCGACAGCGTCAAGTGGGAGGCGGAGGAGGTGATGGACCAGCTGGACGCTGCCAGAGAAACGCTCAAGATGGAGACCGCCTCCAAGCACGAGGAGCTAGCAGCCGCGGAGCAGAGATTCGCCGCGGACTCCGAGGTCGCAAGGGCTAGCTTGAAGGAGCTCCGCGAGCTGCTGGATGCTCGCGAGGGGCAGCTGGCGCCACGCGAGGCTGAGCTGGCGCGACGCGAGGGAGAGCTCTCCCTCCGCGAGAAGGAGCTGCGCCAGCGCGAGGAGCAGGCCCAGCTGCTCGAGGAGGCCCAGGCCACCTACGAGGGGCAGCTGCAGGAGCGCGAGGGCCTGGTGGCCCAGAACGAGGCCACCTACGCGGAGCGCCACGAGAAGGCCAACGCCGACTTCGCGGTGAAGACGAAAAGAATCCAGGATGAGGCCGACACCAGGGTCAAGCTCATCCGCGAGAGCCTCTCCAAGGATTATGAGGAGAAGGTCACGAAGCAGGAGGACCGCTTCAAGTCCAAGCGCAAAGAGCTCCAGGACCGCATCAAGGAGCTCGAGCTGGAGGAGAAGCGGATGACCTCCTGCCTTGAGAACGCCAAGGGGCCCAGGCTCGCGCAGAGGGGAACGCCGCCGCCCTGGAGAGAGACCTGGACGAGCTCCGATGGCAGGTGGGGCCGGCCGCGGATCTCGCGGAGCAGGCACGGGACCAGCGCCAGATTGGCCGGTCCATGACGCGCCAGCGCCAGGGCATTCTCCAAAGCTTGGTGAACCGCGCGCGCGCGGTCGGGGGTGATCTGAGGATCGAAGTTCCCCTCTTCTCCGCAGGAATCGACGACGAGGCCGCGTACTCGTTCTTCTTTGAGCAATTCCTTCAGAAGCTTGAGGAGGTGGCGAAGATCTTTGATGAGCGCGTCGTGGAGGAGAGCCGCGATCTCCTCGTCCTCGCCACCAGCCGCATCTTCAGCAACCTCGTGAGGCTCCAGCCCTCGCTTGACCTCGGGGCCGTGACGGCGCCGATCGACATCAGCAAGAAGGCGCGGGAAGCCGCCGATGCGTACGCCAAGAAATTCGACCAAGTCGTGGTCGATGAGGACGAAGGCGACGGCGAGGAGGATGCTCTGGAGGAGGAGACGGAGGCTGCCGTGGACAAAGCGGGCACCTCGGGGGGCGCGACGGCCTGAACTCCTGTATCTGGACGTGCAGAGGCACGAATTATCTTAGCATTTATTTGTAATAGCCCTGTAAAGACTTGTTTTAATCTTTGTTTGCTTGGTGAACATCCCTCGTGAGGCTTTTTGTCTTCCCTTTCATGTCTTTTTTGCTCTGCGTCTTAGGACCCTCTCTTAGCGCTACACCACCGCCGCTTCGGTATGCGAGAGTCAGGGCTCCACAAGGCCGGGGGGTGCGTGAGGCCTCAAGAGGTAAGAGCTCCCAAGTCGCGATGCTTGGGGGCTACCCTTCAACGCGCAAGCAGCCCATGAGGCGCAGGAGAGAGAAAAGAGGCTCGAGGGATGAAAACCAGCGAGGGGAAAATTAACCAAGTGTTTGGACTTAGCTTCGCGAGGCGTTTTGCCTTGGAGAGGGTGTTGGTTCCCTGGCGAGGTGTTTTCGTCTTGGAGAGGGTGTTGGTTCCCTGACGAGGTGTTTTCGTCTTGGAGAGGGTGTCGGTTCCCTGACGAGGTGTTTTGGGCCTGCTTCCTGCGTTTTGACAGATAGGCATACCCACAAGCAATACATAGCTAGATAACTTATTTGCGCTCGTAGGTTCCTTCATGTGTGTCTCGCGAGGAGAACTGGCACCAAGGTCCTTGGTGAGTTGACGTGCACGGGAGCCGGCTCATGAGTTCAGAGCTCCTTAGGAGTTGACATGCATGAAAGCTGACCCGTGAGTTCAGAGCTCGGATCCCTTGGGTTTGAGGCGCTGCCAGGATGCTCCCGTGGCATGGCACCATGCTAGCCCCCGCTCGTGAGATACACAGGAGGGATCGTACGAGCAAGGATGAAACAGCAATAACATAAAAGCTTACCCAAGCAACAACATATGCTGGCGCGAAGCGCAAAGGTTCAAAGTGACCTGAAACAGAGGTTCATTACACTGGCGTGGCCAGAAACACAAAAAATCTGCCATGCCAGGCATGGGGTTCCACATGCTGTGCTGAGACTCTCGAGGGGGCGTGCTCGGGGTGACGCATGTAGAGAGAGCTCAGAGGGGCCCCTATGCGGGGGTGGCTTGTAGAGCCTGCGGTCCACCATGGCTGGGCATGGGGATCCACCTCGCCAAGGCATGGTGCTTGAAGAAGTCACCTTGCCGAGGCGCGGTGGCTTGGGAGTCTTCTCGAACGGCCCGCGGCAGCGTGTAGTAGAGAGGGGAGCCCGAAATTTTTCCTCGTGGAGGATGATGGTGCAAGGCTCTCCCTTGATGCAAAAAAATTGCTTGTCGAGGACGATCAGGGGTAGAACTTGCGCAGGTGTTGGATGTTCCAGGAGTTGGCGACAGGGATGCCGTCCTCCGTCTCGAGCCGCGCAGAGCCAGGCCTGGCGATGTGGACGACCCTGTAGGGTCCTTCCCACATTGGTGAGAGCTTGTGGAGGCCTGCCCTGGAGAGGATTCTCCTCAGGACGAGGTCTCTGCTTCGAGAGTACGCGGGCAGATGTGGCGGCTGTGGTAGCGGCGGAGATCTTGCTGGTACCTTGCCGCTCTCAGGGCCGCATTGCGGTGGAGCCCTTCAAGCAGCAGGAGGTCGTTGTTGCGCAGCTCGTCCAGCTCAGCCTCCTTGAAGGCCAAGACTCGGGGAGAGCCATGAGTGATCTCGCTGGGGAGGACGGCTTCAGCACCATAGACGAGGACCGGAAGTACCGGCCCTCCTGGCGGTACTTCCGGCGATGCGGGATGAAGATGCCCTCCAACGGCCAGTTTTTGTGAAGGAGTATAAATGCTCCTTCACCTACCTTGGAAAAGACAGCTTGTTCATTTCTCTCACCTCCATTAATGCCTTAGCAAGCTCAAGCTCAAATTTCATAGATCTCCCAATTCCTCCACCCAAACTCGCTGATTCTTGGAGGATTGAAGGAGAAGGCCCCGATCTACATCTTCACCGAGCAGTTTTCCTTTCCCCCCTCATTCTCTTGAGGGATCTTGTTTCTAGGGTTAGCTTTGTGTTACCCTAGATTCTTGTGCTCATTTGTTGTTGTATTTGTGACAGTGTTGTTGATTTGGGAGCCCCCAATTCAGTTGTGGGTGTGTGCCCCAAGAACCGTGTAAGGGCTCCGGATTCCGCCTTGAAGGACTCCGATAGTGGAAGGTGAACCAAGCCTTTGTGGCGAAGTTCATCGGAGAATAGGGTGAGGCCTTCGTGGCGTTGAGTAGGCCTTTGTGGCGAACTCACACCCCTCCAACGAGACGTACTCCCTTAACAAGGAGGAACTCGGGAATACACCCTTGTCTCCGCGTGCTTCCCCTTTCGGTTACCTCTTCCCCTTTGTAGCCTTTACTTGTATCGTTAATTGCCTAGTTGTTTAGTTTGCTTCTCATATAGGTAAATTCACCGTAGTTGCATATCTAGATAATTTACCTTTGTGTTAAGCCTTAAATTGAAAAAGATTAAAAATTGGTGTAGCACCTATTCACCCCCCCTCTAGGTGCCCATACGATCCTTTCACTTACTCGCACAAGAAAGGAGCCCTTTTTAGGGAGAGGCACGCTGCATTCAGCTATTTTCTGCAGCACGATCTGCCTTCAGTTTGTGTCTCCTGTTCTCCTGTTTAGATGCTGCCGTGTCTGTGGGGAACCGGCCCCTGCTACCTTGTTTTATATGCTGTCGGGTGTCTGTGGGGAACCGGGCCCCTGCTACTATTTGTGGAACTATGTTGAACCTACCGTTTGTTTTACTATTTGTGGAACTATGTGAATGTTGTGCTGAATGTTGTGGAACTATGTTGCCTGCATGATCTAGTTCATAGAAGTTTTACTTCCTAAACTCTTCGACAGAATTACCACAAATTTACAAGTTTGGTAACTGAACAAAATACAACCTAAAAACAACAATGCCTAGTAAGACTAGTCACTGAACTCTTCTTTCACCTCTTTTTTCATCTCTTGTTTCACCTCTTCTTTCACCTCGACGGCATCTTCATCCATCTCTTCAGTGGACTCCTCGACCTCTTCTTCATCCAACTCCTCAGCCTCGACCTTGTTGGCGACCTTTTCAAATATCAGCTTGATGTACTCCTGATGACAAGGAGATCACCACGGCCAAAATGCGCGAGTTCGCAAAATAAATCCTAGTTCTCTTCAAACTCGAGTTACTCGGTTGCCACTTCTCCTTGAACTTTAACATATGTTCCCCAAATCTCAATATCATCTCTAGCGCATAGACGAGAATTCCCTGTCCATGGCAGGTTATACCCATCTACTACCTCACTCTTGAGATTCTGACCAAAATAACAAAAACATCGTATAAGAAATGTGTAAATGATGTCATTTTTTTATACAACTGATGAATAAAATGATACGTACCAGAGCCATCTCATGTACATCATCCTCTATCCTGCACACGTAGAACTGAGGGATCTCAAAGAACTCATCAGCATCAAATTCCCTTATCGCCTCCTTGTGTAAAGCGAAACAAATTGAATTCATGTCTGAAGCACTGACATATTCTGGGTAGTGAAGTATGGTTTTCTTCAGGGACGGCTTGCAGATATCTATAATCTGTTGACACTCTGATCAAAGAGACGAAGGAGTTAAGTTTGAAAAATAAATTACTCAATGTGTAATTAAAAAAATAACAGTAACTAACAAACCAGAGTTGTGAACCCAAGGTTTGATAGCATTGTTTGCGTCAGTCACTTCAAGAGAAAATAGATGATCCGCTTCATTATATGTGAATGTGACAACATCATCTTCTTCGATGGCATAGGCTTCACAATATGCTGTCCAGTGCGGTCCACCAATAAAAGTCCTATAATAGGACCATGGCCACATCAAATACACCGTTTCCACGTAGAAGTGATATGTATCTTCATGTCCACACCTAGCATTCTGTCGCCTGCGCCAGCAACACTTCCCTGTCCGCCGTCATAGACTCGTGAGTGAGCGCGAGACCAGGCAACGTTAGGGCAGCGACGCTGCATTAACATTTGATATCATCGCCGCTTGATGCGTCGGCATGAAAACGGGACCCACTGGGCAGAAACATGGTTAGACTCGTTTGCCAAATGGTCCAGTGCTATCGCAACTTGGTTACAAAAGACCGGTGGTTTTTGGCAACCAAATCGCAAACCGGTTTTTTTTTTAAACCCTAACCCCAATTGTGATGGCTATCTGTAATTTTCTCAAAATGAACAGTATAACAAAGGTTCTATTGACTCGGGAAATTGGCTTCTATGTCTTTTATCCTTATGATTTTGGCATCCATTTCGGATTGATCTTAACGATCAAGAAGCTATTACAAGTCGGACCTATTCAACCGCTAGAGAATAGATATACAACAAAAAGGACCCAAAAAAGGCACAGGCCAAAACCCGAATCTACATGGCAGCAGTTCAGTTGTATACAAGTCTTGCAATTCAATTCAATATGCCTCAATGATAAAGCAGTAACCGTGCCGAACTCAACCATGAAAAAAGCAATATGTTTGAGTCCTCTTCAAGTCATAACATGGAGAATGGCCACTCAAGAGTGAATCCTGTAGAAACATTTCAGAAATCTAGGCTGACGCAGAAGGGTGTGCTTAATGTTCTGAGGTTCTCCGGCATATGACCAGATTTCTGCTTCAATTGTGCTATTTTTACTATACTCAAGAACATCCAGTGAAGATTACAAAGCGGGAGATTGCATTACACAAAAGGGTTGCCATGCAAATGACAAAAAGGATTTTCCTGCTAATTATTCGTATCAATTCCTATGCTACACCTCTGTTAAGATCATAATCACTTGGTCTGGAGCCAAAGACACCAGGGGAGTAAACCAAAAAGAATCAATATGTGCAACAACATGAGGAAAACTGCAATTGCGAAAACCCTCCCTACTTTCAATCACTAGTATTATATATACTTCCAGAGAGAGCACACTTGAACGTTGTACTTGAAGGCACCCGGCGCAGTATGGTTGCCATTATTTCCTCCAGATTTCCGGTAGGAAAAGAAGGGTGTTTCTTTCACCTCTTGCTTTTCCACGCAGACACCAAGGCAAACGGCTCCCTGAATTTCATCTATTGCTGAAAATTGAGCAGCCACCTTGCAGTGGCTACGATTTACCATCCTCTTGGCTCCTCTTTCAGATAGCTGCCAAAAACTTGGGCCTTCAAATGAAAATAACAAGGACATCAAGAGTGGGAATTTTCAGTATACAGTCTGGTACGAAGGAGAGTACTAAAATACCAAAGAAAGTTATTCTTTTTCTTATGCATGTCTCTCACTGAAAAACACTTAGTACTCGCAGGAAAAATTAGTCACTTTATAATTTTGTACTTGACATGAATAATTTTGGAGTCAAGGATCCCGGTAACGAACTATTACCAGCAGCCAAGTAATTACTCTCATTTGTGAGTACTCGGATTTTT
The DNA here is from genome assembly GCA_012064385.1 of Puccinellia tenuiflora. Classification (NCBI taxonomy): domain Eukaryota; kingdom Viridiplantae; phylum Streptophyta; class Magnoliopsida; order Poales; family Poaceae; genus Puccinellia; species Puccinellia tenuiflora. The sequence continues at coordinate 344,890 of QRDG01001302.1, forward strand.
TTAATTCAAGGCCATGGCAAGTCTGGATCCGCATTTAATGCTAACAATACACTAGACTTTCATGCAGGTATTTAGATTCATGATTCTACTTCAGAGACTAAGGTGTTGAAGTATAAATGAATTGCTCTCCTTTCCCCACTAGCTTGAGCTTTTGGGTGAAATGGTTTGGTGCGTGGAGTTCCACATAAGGTATTCATTACTCAAAACTTAACAGTCTAAACAGCACCAGACTACATGTCGTAGCAGAAGAAGATTTACCAAATTAACACCAGGGAGCAGGTAACTAGCAAGCTTTTCATCCACTGAAACAGGCAACCTGGGCATCTTGCTCATAATTCCAGGTATTTGGGTCATGCTGTTCAATGAGAGCATCACATTAGTGTAGCATGGGTACTGATGGTATAGATCCAAATTTTACGTTTTATAGTGACTTATACCTTTGTAGAAGATCATTGATGTTTCTTCTTGTGCGATGGAAAAGATCAATGTTGTTCTGAGCCTGTAAGGGGTCATAAATTTAGAATAAATTTTACTCCTGCACAATCAATGCTCCGGTGCACAAGAAATCAAGGGGGAACAACAAGATTACTCCAACATACATAAAAACAATACCTACCTGTGATGTTAAAATATTTGCTTCTATCTGATTGAGGAGTTGAGCATTTTCTTCCAATATATTTAGCATTGCACGGTCAATGTCAGAGGCTGCAGAGTGAAAAGCAGACACATGGTCAAATGATGGAATCTTTTTTTAAATAAACTAGAGGGCAGAAGAAGACCTATGATTATATCATATTGGTCATTACGAACTTTGGATAACTATATATGCTTGTATTGAGAACTGGAAAAGATCTAGTTTGTTCAAATATATATAACAAAAAGGTAACTGAGTTTATGCGTTAACGGTGTTAAATAGTTCCAAGAAAAAAAATAGCAACATACTACTAGTAATCAATGAAGGTAAGGATTGCACCAAAGCTTTGATAAATAGTTAATATGTTATCCATTATAAGTTAGAAAGCATCCTTAGCTCACTAAGCATAGGAATACCAGAAACCATTCAGAATGTCTCAAGAGTCATGCAAAGTTGCAAAAATGCATGGATTGTTTACCCAAAGGCCTAAAGTTACTTGGAGTACTTCAGACTGTTTGCCACATGGAAAACATAACATGATAATCGTAAGTAAATGATAAAAATAAAATATAACTAATCACACAGTATCTACATAAATCAGATGCCGATTGCTATTACCTGCCGTAAAGGAAGAACTTCTGTTGTCTGTCTGTACAGGGCGATTCGTAGTCCGCAAGGAGGATTCAACCATTTTGTCCTGAGATATAACCTTGATGAGCACCAGGAAAAAGATTCACAAAAAAGCACTTATCATCTTAATTTTTAAGGGAAATTTTATTTTCCCATCCTAGCTAATTTAAAAACCATAGACAGAAGTGCTTAAAACGCCATCTTGCAATTCCTCACATCATTAGTAATATATATAGTGATTTTTAAATATATTTGATATTCAAAAACATGGTTTTCACAAGCATTTTCCAAAAGTTGCACTTGCTTCTCAAGAGCCAGAACAGAAATTGCTTCCTACAAAGACTATTCTGAAGGTGACGAGAAGGCGAATATTTTATGAAACGGTAAAGGATTAATACCTTTCTGTCTTTAGTCTTCCTTCCAACATTATGTTCTTCAGTCCTCCGCCGTCTTGTATTTTGTTTTTCCTGTAAGCAGGTTCAGTTTGTACTATAAAGGATTAAAAGGTAAAACATCATTTCCTGTACATGATTTCATGTTCCCTCAGAAAAAGATCTTATAATTATAGGTACGTAATTACTAAACACATAAAGCTCAATGCTAATGTTCTACTACCTCTTTTCAACACGAAGTGAAATGATTTCTTGAGCGCTCCATGAGTTTTTTTTTCATGGCAGCAATCTTATTTACTAAGCAGAATGTTGTCAAGTTTCGCATGGCTGGATACTACTGATCACAGCAGCTAATGCAATATTTTATCAGTTGCACTAACTGACCAAATATATTAATGTTCTAATAGTTATACATACTTTTGTCAAGAAACACGAGATGACCAACTTTTGATTGGATATCCTTTTCACGATGTTAGTAGAGACACAACTATTGCTAGAAATGTCAAAAGCAGAGCTTTTGCAGCCCTACTAATAATATTCTAGTACACACTAGACCAATACAAAGGAAATCTCACAAAAGGATACTTAGGAGGACCAGCTCAGAACACACTAACTTTATAGACCATAATAGACCACTATAGTATATCGATGTCGACAAATAAGTGTATCTATGCATGATCTACTTTCACATATGCGGCACTGTTTTAGTGGAATTGTAGATGTCATCCTGACAGCCGTTAAAGCATACACCGATACACTACTGTTAGTCCCATCCAGAAGTTGTTATGGGGCCACATATTCCTTTATCCCGAATACACTATGTAGACAATGGATAAACATTATGTGGATTGTAAGGAAAAAAATAATCATTTAGATGCTCTCAGAGTAGATCAGATGAATAAGGTACTAACCGCCATCCACTGGCATCTCATGGCAACATCTCTTACAGTCTTGTCTGGCAACATAGCTGCTATCTTGATATACTTCATGATTCCCGGTACACTTGTATACCTGATAATTCCATCACAAGTGCACACAACGATACATGATTAGAAATATCACTGATTACTAACAAATAAGAAAACAAAACCTATACAATAAGCTCACAAAGGAAGTGAACTCATTTGCTTTGAAGATAAAAGGATGTGAACTATGTTTTCAAACAAATGAACCCATGTTATTATACTCTGGCAGAACTTGATGTATCCATCTTAATCAGTAAGATCAAAGGACATTTTCTTGTTATCTTGACGCACTAACATGATAAACACTCATTAATGTGAATGAAGAATAAATATCTCATACTTCGGTGGCAATTGCCATGTATAATATATCTTAATGTTAAACAACATGAATAAAGTTTGCATTATACATGTGATAAAAGGCTCTTTTTATATGGATGTGGTAAAAATCAGTAATTTTTCAAAAAAGTGGCAGATTAACATACTTATGAAGGCCATCGTTCAGCATCTGTAACTCAGGGTATGACCACTCCACAGCCATTGGTCCTCCATACTTGAGGCTCTGGCTAGAATCAGAAATCATGTTGGGTGAACCAGTGGATACAACTGTCGAAGGTGTAGTGTTCAACATTGCCAGATTACCATTCATCCCACTGGAAGTGTCCAGGCAGACCGGCATAGCTACTGACCCATTGGTAATTGCACTTGTCTGAAATGAAACCACATGTTGGCCGTAGAATGACTGCGGAAATACGCCGTAGTGGTTAGGATCTGTTGACATCTGCATGCCAGATAAAATTTTGTGCTTTGGCTTCAGCCTTATAAACAGATCACCAAGCTTCAGACCAACACCTTCTTCTTCAATGCGAAAACAAATGGTGTAGCGCAAGTTACATCTCCACTGTGGCGCAGCGTAGGTGAATTTGGCATCCAGGGCTCCATAAACTCATCAAAGTAACCATGGCTGCCCTGCAAACTAAGAGATTGTGTCCAAAACTTTACTGAAAAGAGATCACTCCACTACAACAGTATCCAAACTTGAGAAGCTTCCAGACTACACTTTCTGCAGAAAACATGAAAGGAGCAATCTCACTATCATTGCTTCTACTATGTAATGTAATACAGAGAAGTACTAAACGAGACCACACATTATCTGGAGTATTTGGAACCAGTTAAACTAATCCAAAAACAAATAAATAAACTTTTTGATTGAAAGGCAGCGCTCCTGCCGATTTCTCGAAAACAATAAATCAACTTTGCAGATTTTTATAATAAGAAAAAAAAATCAGCTAACTAACTGTACAGAAATTCGCCAAGAAAAAAACTAACTGGACAGAAGATCTCCTTTGAAATAGAAACGCCGTTGTTCACAAAAGAATTCACAAGAGTTTGGGGGAGGAAAGGAAAACAACAGCCTGGAGAGAACATGCAACGATCAATCATATGCTTTGAAAACAAATCCAACAAGTATGCTCACATATTTAAGCAGTATGTAGAAAACTTTGATGTGCCACTGACAACGAATGCCTAACCGAAGCCCAAAAATTTAGTAAAAGGTGAGGTCAAATGAGGCACTGATAAAGCAGAACCTCAATCCTCAGAGCAGAGGACAATTATCCCGCACAGCATAGTCCATGGAAATTATACATACATCCACATAATTTGGCAGTGGAATCAACTTAGAACCCAAGTAAGGAGTAATTCGCAAAATACGATCGGGCTAGGTTTGTGCCAGGGCTCTACAAACAGAAGCAAACCAAGGGAGCAATGAATTCAGAGGCACACATACCAATCAATCCGTACAGTGATTATCTGCTCTGCTCGGGAGAAATAAAACCCGTACAGTAAAAACAGAGTTTCAAAAGATAAACCACAAGCCGCACGAAACGCTAATCTCTTATTAGCACTGGCGAAGAGATGCGGCAATGATAGATAAAGACTTGAGAGAAAGGAAGAACGCAAATCAAGCAACGACGATTACACGAAAGACGGCGGCGCACATAGGAGGAGTACGTGCCGAGCACCCACCCAACCCAAGGACTCGCTTTCCAGCACGACGAACCCCCGCTAAGAAGTCAGAATCCCTACTCACCCTTCTTGACCATCCAAGTTTTTCTACTCCTACTAGCGGAGGGAGGAGGTGCCCAGATCAAGAAACCACCGGCGACCGCGAGCCGATCGGATCCTACCGAATCAACGGATGCTAGCGTGAGCGCGCAGCCAAGCGAGTCCAATCAGACTGGAGAAAAAACGCACCTCCGTCCTTGGGTCCTCGCGGTAGCTGCGGCGGGAAGGAACCGCCAGAGGCAGAGGCGGCGGAGCCAGAGAGAGCTAGCGCGGGGCAGAGCAACCAGCTGCCGGCGTGATCCTAATTGCGTTGCGAGTGCAGTGCAGTGCAGCACTAGTGATGGTGCCTGAGGTGGTGGTGGTGGCTTTGGGTTTGGCTCGATCTCCTCCTCCTCTTCCTTTAAACGGTGCCGGCCAGCTTTGCACGCTCCAATGGGAAGGAAGGAGGCCGAAAAGCGGCGGCCCCGCAACGCAAAGGCAGGCGAGAGAAGAAGAAGACGAAGAAATAGGCTGCCCCAAAAAGGCAACGCCTTGTGCCAATTCCACTGCAACTTGCACCGCGGACCAAATGGAGAGAGAGAGAGAGTACCAGCTACGGGAGGAAGAAGGAAGGAGGGAGGAGAGAGATGAGATCTCTTGGAATTCAGCGCTAGGAAGGAGATGGAAAATGCTGGTACAGTATTCCCGATGCCCAAACAATTATTGCCGCTATTAAACTAGTAGTAGTGCTAGCCCTCCTCTGCTTTCTCTGTTCGGCTTCACTTTTTCTCGTGAGGAAAGAATCCAGTGCCCATTCCCTTTTTCCTGCGTTTTTCTTTGCTTTCCATGGTTCAGTGGTTGCTGGCTTTTACTTGTTCCAATTGCTCGCATGCACTTGGCACATATTTACTCTTCTAAATCAATTACGGAGTATAAATGTAACCCGAATTTAACATGTTGTAGTATTCTCTTTGTCACTCTTCTTTTTCAGATTTTTTGGTACTAATCCAAGATCAGACTACTAAATGACTCAAAATTTAGTGACACTTTTCTTACTCTCTCACGTCACAGTTCGGCGCGCATGGAAAATCTCTGAGACCTAGGCAATCTCTGATTGGTTGTCAAATCATTTATCCAGCACGCGAAAATAGCATGTATGGTTAGCTCATGGCGCCTAAGGGCATGTACAATGGGGTGATATTAGCCTTGAGATGGCACGTTGGATTTTTGCTTAGTTGGAGGAGAGAGAATGAGGGAAGAGATGGTTGTCTTCCCTTAGCTAAGGGATGATCTCTTAAATATTAAGAGAAGTTTATTTTGTCCATTATACCACATGCCTTCTCTTATTAAGGTAATTTCATACTAAATTTAGTTAATTCCCATTAATTGCTAGAGATGACAATAAGAGATAACGCATTGTACGATCAATATTTATTGCCTTCTCCAAGTGACGTGGAGGTCTAAGAGAAGACCCGTCTTCCCTAGCATTGTACATGCCCTAATTAACTCGCTAAATCACCTCTAGTTACTCCTCTGGGCCAGTATTCGAGCTGTTATCATGGATGCATTGGTGAAGACAATTCACGTTCCCACCTGCATGCAGGTAATTCACCCACGGAAAGGAAAAGGAGTAGAGAAAACTACGGGCCTAATTGATCTCACAATGCTCCAATGAAATCGGTAATTAATGCTTTGCGCCTAAACCTCCGCTCGTTGTGAAACTGCATGAAAATGGAATGGCGCCGTGTAAACTGTGACGGAGGAAGTAATTTTTCTCTGCCCACCAATGCATTCAAATTCCATTCCCAATGTGCCCCTTATCGCAATATAAGTTTCTTTGTACGGTTTCATAGGCAATGTGGTATAATATTTAGTAGAGGGTGAATGAGTTCAGTAGCTTAGATAACATACAACACTTGTAGGTGGTCATAGACAAAAAATATTGCTAGCCCAATCATATGCATACATCAGCCCCAAATCATTAAATTCAGATACAAGCCATTGGCCTAGTTGTATTATTACTCGTACGTGCTAAGAGACTATGCATTGGCATAGGCCTAAATCCTTCAATGCGTGTTTTTCTCCTTCCAACTATTGGAGCATGCAATTAATGAGGGGAATAATTAACCTCATTGGTCCAAATGATTTGGTTATCTGGCCTTGGATATCCGAACAGAGGGGGTACATCCCTACAAGTACAAAAGGACGAGAAGATCTAGATCAGTCTGTTGCCGATATTTATCGAGAAATAATTACTTCTAGTTGATCCAACTATAACTACTTTACTCATGTGAGTATATCAATCGGCGGCGAGTTTACTTTCGGACAAATTCGACCAACCACAAATCATTATGGCTAAGTATTTACAAAAAGTTTGATCTAACGAAAAGATCTCCAAAGTAATGAAAAATATGAATATGTCATTGGACCACCTAGCGATGACTACAAGCACCGAAGAAAGTCGAAAGTGCATTGTCGTCTCGCCCCTCCCTCAGAGCCAGACAAAGCTTGTCATGCTAGAGTTTGTTGTAGTAGAAGATGAAAAGTCATCGTGTTATGTCCTCAAAGGATCAGCGACTAGGACAGCAACCATTAAAAAATATGACAAGCATAGAACACAAGAGTTAGACTTACAACAACACCAACGAACATGGAAATCGAATCAAAGACACACAACTCCACACACCCTCCACCGACACCAGACGCACTACCAGAGCCATATCTCAAACTCTTCTCTTGTAATCATCATTTGAAGATTTTGATTCTGCGAGGCTTAACTCATAAGCTAGAGAAAGACAACCTTTGAGTTCCACACAGGAACTCTAACTTCTTCTTTTAACTTTAAATCCAACATATGGTTTTCAAGCATTGCCCATGGACAAATCTTTCAAGTATAACTCAATGAAAATATTAGTCCATAAACATTGTCATCAATTATCAAAATCACACATGGGGCACCATGCACTTTCAAACACTAAATATAAATCAAATTTAACATCTAATCCCCACAAATACAAAATGAGGAGAATATTTAGGCCAGACTATTGTCAATATCTATTGATAAATAGTTACTTCTATGTCAATTCAACTACTCATGTGAGTATATCACTCGGTGACGACGGCTTGCTTACTTTTCAAAAAAAAAAAGATCTGGCACAAATCATTATGACTGAGTATGTATGAAAGGTTTCTTCTAGCAAAGAACACATAAATGCCGAGCCATTTGACACAAGAACCAGTCACATGTAGAGAAATCCTAGCTGCGGCAGGCGGCACGAGTTCTTCGGTTGTGTATGATCCTGGCACATTTAGATTTTGGTGGTTGATTTGGTGCCAAACACGGATATCCAAACTCAATATTGGGGCTTGTAGATTAAGTATCTTTCATATTAAGTTTTGTATTCTTGACGACAGTGCTATGGTGGTGGTGGTGAGATGTATGGAGTAAAGGTCCCCTAGGCATCTCAGTCACAACATACATTGTGAAATCAGTGGTGATTTGTTCTCATTTTAGTGCTCGTGTGTTGGTTTTTCAAACAAAAATTATGGCTAGTTTTTCTTATGCATTTGTCTCTCGATGATGACGTCTCTTCACCGAGGGAATGTGAGAGCTCGAGATACATACGACAAAGTCTATATAGCTACTTGGCAAACCATTTTTTGAAGGAGTAATCCGTGACATCAGCATTAGTTGATATACACAACTGTACTTGGAGACCCTTGATAGTATTTTTATATGAGAAGCATTTTTCTATATTTGTTAGTTCAATCTTTTTAGTCTGTTCTACAATTTTTACATTATCAATGCAGTCATTTCTCAAACAAAAAAAGCATATATAAGTGGGTATGTAGTTTTGGCTCCCGATTTCATATGTTGCTGGCTGAGTAGAAAATTCAGAAAAATAGTAAAACTACCACAATTAGGGCTAGTTTCACGGTTTAGTACCATTCTTGGTAAGTTTTTTCAAAAACTATCAGTTCTGAGATGAGGAGCAACACATTGCGCTAATGGTTGTTTGACATCATGTTGACAACAGCCCTGACCTATGGGGCCCATCTGTAAGGGCCGAGTTGGTAGCCTATGTGGACATGGAGATGAGGTGGTAGTGGACCCCACATGTCATCTCTATCCTCTTCAAAAACTATCAGTCCTGAGACGAGGAGCAACACAATGCGCTAATGGTTTTGTCTGACATCATGTTGAGAACAGTCCTGACCTATGGGTCCCATCTGTAAGGGTTGAGTTGGTAGCCTATGTGGACATGGAGATGAGGTGGTAGTGGACCCCACATGTCATCTCTATCCTCTTCATCTCTCTCTGAGTATCATGCTTTTGCTGGTTGGGCTGCCCATCGCCGCCTTGGCGAGCTCACGGACAAGGTAATGTTATCGGGCTTCTGCTATGATGAGAACCACGATAGTAACCTCGTCCTTGAAGGCGGAAGGCCGACCTGGCTCTCATGATGCAGGTGTTGTTGATGCAGATGGTGCCTAATTTGGCATGCAGAGCACTACGACCGAGGTTACGAGGGAGAGGGAGCAGCAACATAAATGCACCGGGTCCTCACCTCGAGTCTGAATGGGAGGCAGAGGGCTTCTCGAGGCACGAAGATAACACCATGGACGCCGGCGGCAAAACACGAAGCAGAGTGGCGCGAGGGTGCGGCTCATGACGCGCGACATCTTGGAAGCTGCAACACAAGCTTGGGATGCCGACGAAGACGGGAGAAGGGTCGAGGAGGGAGTAGTGATTGAGATCTATGTGGTGGCGGTGCCACGCTGGAGGTGGAGTGGATGAAGACCAAACCGTTGATTCCGCATCTGAGCACATCATGCCATCGCCTGCTACACAGTCTGCGCCGCATCCTTCATATGCGCCTCCTCCGTCTTCAGCGTCGCCGACTGTTGTTGCGCCCCACTGCCGCCAAGCCCACCACCACCCCCTCCGCACTCCCCCTCCGTGCGGGCCGCCTTTGAGCCTCCTTTCACACTGTCCTGCCGCCACACGGCCGTAAGGTTCTCCTTCGGGGACAGCGGAGGCAAGAGATGGTACGCAAGCACCATTGAGAAGCGGTCGGTTCCGGGGGGAAGAGAGATGGTGCGGGAGAGGAAACAGAGGAGAGAGAGAGGATAAGGAGGAAGAAGGAGAAGAGAGGGGAAAGAAAATGGAGGGGCTGACACGTGGCCCCCACTGCCACTTCATCTCCATGTCCACATAGGCTACCAGCTTAGCCCTTACAAATAGGCCCCATAGGTGCCAAATGGCCATTCCAGCAATACGTTGCTCCTCGTCTTAGGACTGGTATTTTTTTAAAAAAAATACCAAAAATGATATTGACCCGTGAGAATCTAGCCCCAATTATGCTAGTTTTATGTAATTTACTAAAAAACATCTAAAAAAAATGTGGCATCAAACATATGCTAGCTTTCTTCGTAGGTGCAAAGTTTCATGATGAAATGAAATGTGTGCTGTTGTGTGAGAAAAAACAAGATCAACGCTCTAAAAAAACTAAATCTCATGTTAGCCACCAATTTGTTTTTTCGCACATAGCACAACAAATTATAAACATCATTTCATCATGAAACTTTGCTTGTATGTAGAACACTTACATATGTTTGTTGCCACTATTTTTTTATTTATTTTAACATGTTTACTATTGGTTTGAATTTCCTACTCGGTGATTAGCATATGAGCTCGAAAGCCGTTGTGAATTTCCGTATATAAGTCTTCTTTCGTAGCAAAGCAAGATAATTTGTGCTAGTTTGTTCTATTCTTCTGTTATGGTACGTAGTCAACTGGGTGGCCAGTAATAAATAATTAAGAGACCTTTTCGGGCCTTCTTCCTTAATCCTTATCCTCATGGATCCTAGGTGGTGGGTGCATCTCTAACCAGCTAACTTGGTCCTACCAGGAGATGTGGATGTGTAATTTCGTACGTGTCGAAGCTGCGAAGTGATGGATGATATTATATCTTTGTGGTCGATTCTGTGATCACGATTGTTAATTAACTACTACAGTAGTTTTAAGCTAGAAGAATGTCTACTCTAAGGCGACTTATTCTCACTCGATTAAATATAACAAACAGTTTCGATCAGCAGCTAGCGTTCCTTTAGATGCCCATGATTTTTGATTGATCGAGCCCCTTAATTTTTCTTTGTAGTACCTGAACTGACAAGCTAGAACTGGAACTGGTTATAGCAATCGCCGCCATTATAGAAAAGAACAAAGAGAATTGACCGTGGTGGAGTTTTGGCATGCGGGAGCATAATGTTTCCGGTTTTAAAAAAACACTTTAAGTAAATTTTGAAACATCAAAAAAATTGGATAAAAAGTTCGGTGCTTATATCTCGACATTTTATATGCTCACGAAGCCGTTTCACGCAAAACCACGACATATTTTTTTTGTCTTTTTAACACATGTCACAAAAATATCGGTTTTTTCATGGAACTTATCGTACGCACGTAGAATGTCAAGATGTGCACGCTAAATTTTTGTTCGAAGGCATCTCAAAATATCTTTACGGTGGCAGAAGCATATACTTCTATATGCCAAAGTGAAATTCCCAAATTGACAGGCTAGACTAGCTGGAAAATTAAACACTTCAATCAGCCTTCGGGCGCAATAACTTCCACGTAAACGGCAGCACTAGCTTCTCTTATAGTATATAGAAATCTGAATCTTGTTTGACTTTTATATGCTTCCCTATGTTTGGACTTTTGAATGCAGTTTTTCGTGCTCCCTTAATTTGACACCTGGTTGTGCTCAAGTATAAAATAGCAAGCCCATGAACCACATGGCTTGATGGCACAATTCAGGTAGAAACGTGCAAATCCTTCTATTGGCTCTTTCAACATTAATACAATATTCTTATAAGTTACTATGAAATAGCAAAAATTCTGAACGCATTCTTTAATCCTATACACGCGACAAGTGGTTCTAAATTTTCTGAAATTTCATATGATGCCGAAGGTATCTCTATCTCTGTACGGAACGGGTCCACTGCGCGTGAACGTCTAGTGTTTTGGCTCGATCATTGTCGTGCTGATGTGCACAGACCACGCGTCAGCCATGCAAGGTGTCAAGGCAAGCAGGCTACCAGTTTACCAACGTCGTTTCCGTGAAGGTACAAACACAAAGATGCATCATGCATGAACGGTCAACCGAACTAATCCCCATGAGTCTTAATTTGATATAGACGAAAACGATAGACCGAAAGGGAGAACAATGAACATCTTTGCGGAGAATGAACTGACATGTGGTAGTAAAATAATGCATGTTAGTTTTCTGTTAAATCAAACTTTGTAAACTTTGATTAATTATTTTAAAAATAATACTTATAATATCAAATTGAAATAATTAGATCCATCACGAAATAGTAGTATTTATTTTTTATTGTACATGCCAGTATTTTTTATAAGAAAAGATTAGAAAACAACACTAGCTATATTTGACCAAATTTGTAATAATACAATACTATGCATTAAAATTTACATTCAGCGTAAAAAAAGTATATTCTATGTGTCGTGGTATTTTTCCAACTGTAAATTTACTTTAGGAAGGTTCATGTTTAGAGATTGGGATGGTAGCATATGGTAGCATACGAGAGACAAAGATTTATATAGGTTCAAACCCTGGTGAACAATGTCTGGTAAATACCCTATTTATCCTATTTATGACAGTTTGGATTATATGTTGTATGATCTGACGGGATCGAGGTATGGCTCAATCACGCCTATGTGGATGATGATGGCTAATGACCCAGTCATTAGCGGACCCAGAAAAAACTTAAAGCCCGGGCAAACACTACATTTCAAGGCTTATTATGCTAATTACTTGTTAAATAGTCATCAAATTAGGCTGTGCCGGCCGGCCGAAAGCCCGGGCAGCTGCCCGGGCAACAGGGACGGTAGGTCCGCCAGTGGACCCAGTGAGTGTGCGGTGTTGTTTCGTGCACATCCAACGGCCCTCATTCCCCTTATATACTTGGTTAGGGTTACAAGGTAACGATCGGGTTTACAAATGACGCACCTACGTATGCGGTAGAGTGTCACCTTGACGTGGTGGAAGTCATCAGTTCGAGCCTGGTTATCCCTAAACCCAATATAAGTTTTTTCTATTTTGACTTACTCCCCCGCCATGAGCGAACGGGAATAGATAAGAGGCTTGTGGGATTGACGTGATAGGGTAGGGTTGGCTATACTGCTGGTGGCGAACTCCAGGCTAATAATCTGAAGGCCCCGACAAGATATTGTAGATCTGATTTGCTCGGTTTGCATCATGCATCTCGTAAAATCCGCATTCGCCCATCTCAACTTGAGTTGTACTCGCTCCGTTTCTAAATATATGATGTTTTAATACCTCTGTTTATTACTAATAAAATCTAAAACATATTATTATATTTATAAACGGAGGGAGTAGAACCATTGTGGTCGGTCACCCTGCTCAGATATTTCGAGACAATTACCCCTTTCGGTCTTTCCTACTTTCCCTTCCGGGGTCGATCGGAAAAGCCGATCGATCGTCGGCAGGCGTCCCGGCCACTGACACGCCGTGGCCAATGATTGGTTAGCGAAGGGGGTCTCGGGTGGTACGTACGATACACACATGGCCGGGATCGATCGGTAGTGCAAGGTACAGGCGGAAAGCACCAACCAACCACAGCAGTCGGCTCCTCGATCGATCGGTAGATCAGCCATCACCTAGCTAGCTAGCTAGCTAGCGTGGCAATAGGAAAATAGAGAAGGACGACGTGATCTGGCCCGCCATGACCGTGCCGTTGTGCTGCGTGGAAAGCGAGCACGGTGCTGGCAAAGGGACGGCGGTAGCGCCAAAAACGGGACACGGGCTTCCCAGTTTGGTGTCCGTCTCTACTCCCGCCCGATCGTCTATTCTACATCAGTTGTTGGAATGGGTACTCAAAAGTAGGCTTAATTTGGGCCAGACAAGTGGAATTGCCTTTTCACAAAAGTTGTTTGCGACTTGTTTCAATTATAGGTACGGTTCTTGCAGCAGGTTTATTAATTAGAGATTGGTGAATTCGAGTCACATCTCGTGAGAATATATCCGTCCAACTACCTCGGTTGACTTGGCATCGTTTGAAGTATAGTGCAGACCGTGTCGTACTTGGGAGTCAGAGCCCGAAGTTTCTTCTTCATAATGAGGTGGTCCGACATCTCCGTGCTTCCAAACCCGGTGTTCTCATTGTTGAGAAAGTCAAGCCTTGAGTACATCTTGATCACGCCATCATCTTCGGCCATATTGAACTTGTCTAATTGAGTAGTCAATGTATAATATATTTTATATTAAGCTTAAACTCCTTGACGGAAGATGATCCATCATGAATCTGTTGGAGACTTTCACAAATCTTCTTAGCATAGTCAATATGGCTGATTTGTCCGGAGGTATCGGTAAAGAACAAGACTTAGAGGTGGAGATTTTCTAGAGGATTTTGAGAGAGAAATCTTTGTGGATTTTTAAAGGGTTTATTTCCCCCTGCTTTGCCAAGTTCGCCTCTTGATGGTATGACATACCTATGATTCAAGTAAAAGAAATTATATTCCATGATAACCTGTATAAAAATAACTTTTATGAGTCACCATTGGCATGATCAACTCAACATTTGCATGGTCCACTTATCATGCACTTAATATGACAAACTAAAACCCGCAACACTTACAATAATGGTTAGTTCCTTAAATGCCTTGTCCTGAATCACCCAAAACCTCTGTAGAGATCCTAGTTGTAGTTTCGGTGTGGAACCGTCTCGTGCCTTCTGAGGCACAAGTGTCACTTGGAGCTGTGTAGCCACCCCTTGATTGCGAGGTTTTTAGCCATGAGGATGTTTCCATGAATCACAATCTGCGCGAAGAGTTTATATGCAGGCACAATCTTGGCTTTCCAATAGTTTGATGGTTGGAATGTCGTTTGCCCACCAATGAATTGTGCTACATATGCCTAGCTAGACAAATTTGTTGGTGGTGTCTAGTTCCGGTGGATGAAGTCAACACGAGAACGCTGAAGGCATAAGGTTTAAAGAATGTTCAAATATTCAATGTTCAATGAATTCCTACAGTTCATACATAATGATGAGGTGAGCCGTGTTATCAATTTATCATCCTAGAGGTTGTATGGTATATTATGTGTTTTTCTAGATAATTTCAAAGAGATCCGAAATGCGGTATAGAGGCTGGTCTGGCTACCATCCCCAAATGTGATGGTTAAGAAACTACCTATTCACCATCGGTCGGTTGCGTTTACATATGGGCAGTTGACCTAAAAACTAGATAACTTTGACATTTAACTTTAATTCCAAACATATTTGTTCCCTGGTCTCGGTCAAATAATCAATATGGTGATGGTTTTACACAAATGACATATGATTCACCAAAGGGAAGTTAGAAAATATAAAATGGAATAAGTGTTAGGGACAATGGGATTTAAAAAAAATATGCAGTCAAAATTAGGGCATTGGGGAAATCAGAAAATATTCCAAGAAAATGTTTTAAAAAACCAAGAACTACTGTAAAGTTGATATAAGATTTCTCAAATTCCCTAGTGTTCCCAGAATATTTATAAATATTTTATTTCAGTTTCTGATATTATCAGTCTGTATGGATTTTCACTATTTTCCTAATTGTACTTTTTATTTGTATTTTCCCTTTTTTTTTTCCACAGAAGAGAAAGCTCTATAGTAGACTAGACCATCACGATGTACACATTGCATTTGGATTCAAATGCATTCGTCCCAATA
This sequence comes from Puccinellia tenuiflora, assembly GCA_012064385.1. NCBI lineage: Eukaryota > Viridiplantae > Streptophyta > Magnoliopsida > Poales > Poaceae > Puccinellia > Puccinellia tenuiflora. The sequence continues at coordinate 360,306 of QRDG01001302.1, forward strand.
TTTCCTGGTCCATTTCTCTAAGACAAACCGAACATCAAACTATTAAAACGTGTTAAAACACATATTTTTTACTACAAACTACCGGTAACATGCATCTGCGATTCCGGACGTGGATATGCTAACGATCTAGTCAGCACAATTCACGGTACCTTTATTTGTTGTGATTTGTGACGATAGATCGATCGACGTGACCTGAGCGAAAGCCAAGCATATGCATGATACAGGTACACCGCATCTAGTGCTTTGCTGCTTTTGCAGTACAGGTTGAAATTATAACAGTGGTTCTTCTAGTTCTTCCTCCGGTCTAAAGCTTAGCCATCCTTGGTCATCATTTTCCTCCCTAGCTATCTGCGTGTTCATCACTAGAGGTATTGAAACTAAGCTTTGTTTCTTTCTATTTTATGCGAGAGGGGGAAAAAGCGCTTTATTTCCAGACTTCCCTAGTCAGTCTGACGTGTTTTCACGGTATTTTTTGTTCGAGCAGGATATGTCGATTTGGATGCTGAAAGAGAGAGAGCCTTCTTGGTTACTTCTAATTATGTCGGTACACTTACGTAAGAATTTTTCATTTTTTTATTCCGATACCTAAAAGTACTCCCACGTGTAATTGGGCAAGGATTGGGACTTTTTTTTGTGCCAAGCATAAGCATGTGCATGTCTGCTAGTGCAGTGCTAGTGTTTCTTCTTCTGGATCAATTTTTTTCCTTTTACCTAAAAGTTTAAAAATGTAGGCGCACTTTCAGGCAGGCAACGGCAAAACAACCAATATACGAGCCGAGCCCATGGCCGGCACTGCTGCATCTGAATTGCAAATCAGTGGTGGTTGCCACTCAGCAAGCACAACACCGGAACAAAAGGAGAAGTATATAAAAGGCATGTTTTTTTAAATCCGTCCCTAGCTTCAAGGTGGGAGCTTGACCCCAGCTACCTGAATTATAGATGGATGAAATCAAAACCCTTGTGCAAAAGAGCCACATGCACTCAGCTAGCTTTTCACGGCAGGCTCGTCCGTTTTGAACACAAAATTTGATGGCGAGGTAGGAATCTGAGCGAGTAGCGCATGCATGGAGAAGGGAGATTTAGCTACTAGCTAATATACCCATGTGTAAACGAAGAGGTGGAAATGCATTGTGCATGCATGTCCGGGTGAACTGGTGATAGCTTGCACACGAAGAAAGGCACATTGCTTTTCCACGTACGTCAAGGCCGGCGAGAAGGAAATGCAAGAAGGCGCACGCACTGAAACGAAAAGGAAGATGGCAACTGGTAATGCGATGCGGATGCAGGATCTAGTCTAGCACTAATTCGCCGTGCCAAGGGTCAACTGGTAATGAGATTCTTCTTCTTCACAGAGCCACAAAGGAGGCGACACGACGCGCGGGCGGGCCGGCAGAATATATAGGTACGTACCTTACCTCCCGGCGGCGAGCTGGCTCGGAGATTCCGGACGCGACCCGGGCATTGTTTCTACCTTTCTCCTAGTGCTACTAGCTCCTCGATCCATCACCGGAAAGAAAAGGTTGCTGGCTATAGCTCCTGCATGGATGGCCAGAGGTTGTTTCTCCGGTCCTCCCCGGTCGACACGCTGACGGTTGGTTGTAGCAACCAACTTGGTACAGTACAGGAGCGCAGAGATTCTTCAGCTAGATCGATCACGGCAGCTCGTGTGGCCATCCATAGTCGCCGCTAGTTCGTTGATTTGATCGCTAGGAATTTCTGATTGGGTTAGACCAGTGAAAGTGCATTGCAGGGACTATCAGGTTTCGCGCTGGGTATTTGATGTAATACAACAAAAATTATCGACATGATCTCCGTGTTTCAGAACAATTGTAGGCTAACACAGCAATGCTCCCTATAAAAGATAGAAAATGAGTTTCCGCTTGAGCAGTAGGTTACAGACTTAAGAGTATTTATTCTCATCTGTTGTAAACAACAGACTCACATGGCATCCAAACAACATTACAAAATATTCGTAAATAGCAGCACCATATCTACATTCAGCTAAGTTTACAGCTTATCACTCAACGACAAGGAAAACCTTATGTACACATTCCAACCAGGCCAATGTGCACCTGAAGAACTTGAGCAGAAAATAGCCCCTTCAGACGGTCTTCTCCTTCGCCGGTGGTCGTGTTGCCTTATTGTCATGTGGGTTCGGTCGGAACTATAGCCGACACAACACTTGTATTCAGAGGTGGAAAGTATTTTTATCATCCGGATTACCTCCTGTCTAACACCTTCAAGGCGTCCTCTTCTTAGTTAGGAGTAACAGACCATTGCCCTGTAAAAAAAACCAGGACAACTAGCATTCACGCCGCCGCTATTCACCTTCTCCTACCATATCCTTGGTAGAAACCACCAGCAGCATGGTGACGCCGAGCACCTCCCCTGATCCAACCATCCCAATTGCCCCGTCCGCCCGATCTAATACTGCTGCCAGTATTGCTCCCTCCTTGGGCCCAGTTCCCCATTTGTGATGATCCACCATTCATTTCTTCTTCCTCCCTCTCATTGTATTCAAGGATCCTTCGTTTAATGTTCTGCTTCTCCTCAAGCTCGGCAGCTTCTTGCTGCTTTGTGCTCTGTACAAGAGCAGAGTCACTAGGGATGAACATCTGCCTTGTCTGTTGCTTGTGCCCTTTCTTCATTAGCACCTTAACACGTACCTTGCTGCCACCACCACCATTACCACCCTCTTCATCCACAGTTTCTTCTCCACTCTCAGACTCCACGGCTCTTGGGTCCTTGGAACTTTCAAGCACATTCATTGGTACCTTCATGTTCAAACTGGACCTGGAACGCACCTCCGACTTACGTGCTTCCAGGCTCTCCTGTAGAAGGGCTTTCAGTTCACGGTCAAAGTCTTCTTGCTCCTTAGGATCAACCCGCACTACCTTTTGTCTAACCTCAACGCCCTCATCTTCATCAGAACCAACAGGCATTCCATTGTCTTCATCATCACCTTCGTTCTCTGATACATCATTTGATTTCTCCTCAGACAGAAGATCTTCCTCATCTTCATGACCATCAATGCTGCCACTGTCCGAATAGCTCTCACTATCTGCGCCTTCTCCATTTCCCTCGGCTCCATTCTCTGAACCCCTGCCATTAGAAGCAGCATCATGTGGCTGCTTTTTCTGAGATTCGTTATCTGAGTGCCTTTCACTTTCAGGCTTCTCTACTGAGGCTGCACGTTCGTGTTCTTCAAGCTCAGCTAATGCAGGGTTAAGTTCATCTATTGATGAATATCTGATCATGTTTGGTCGTAGCTCAGCAAACAAATCCTGAATGAAAGTATGGATGAGCTCGCTAATGAACATGTGCAAGTACAGCTATGGAATAGATTAAATTCTACATTCAAACTCACAGAACTAGCATACCGACTTGCCTTTTGCCTCTGTAAGATAAAAAATAACAGCAATAAAACAGGATTCATTGCGGGTAAGGTATTGATTAAACAAACCCAAAATTACCTATACCCATCGTGTTCAAGATTGCCCATACCCAAAATAATTGGGTATCACCGAATGGATTTGGGCATACCAATGCGCATGGAGGAGCTGCCGCTGGGAAGCAACAATTCGCTGTTGTGCCATCGTGTGTGCAAGTTGGCCCAAGGAGTTCAACGAGGAGAGGCTTGGGGAAATAGATTGAAGCACCTGGCTTTGCATAGCTTGAGGGGTGCAGAGACGCGGCAGAACTAACGGATGCGGCGCCAACACCGGCGGCCAGCGACAAATGAAGACGGCGACGAGCGGAGGCGGCAGCAACCCGGTAGCCTGCGTCAAGCCAAGGAAGCGGGTCGCAGATGGCCAATTGTGCTAGGGGGGTTGGTCTTGAGTGAGATACAAAGAAAACATAAGGTGTAGTTAAGATTTTATATGGGTATGGGTGATATGTGCGTAAGTGGGTATTTCCCTCTCCATATACCCAGATTAGAATGGGAAATTGTGGTTTTGCCCATGCTGTACCCAAATAATAAGGATATGGGTTTGGATGCGGATAGTGGGTACCGAACGGTAGCTTTAGCAGTAACATTATTGCATGATGACTACAAAAGTAATATCTTGGTCTAAGATATTGTGTTGTTTCATTTGTTTAATGTTTACTTTGGGACATAAGCTTTACTGCCGCTAGAGAACTGAGACTCGGCAGCATCCAGCAGCCAAAAATTTTGTGGAGTGTTACCGGATATGTCTCTAAAGGCAGAAAACCGGCCTGGTGTCCTTGGTTCGGGTATTTGCTGCCTGGACTTTAATATACGCTTGCTTTCTTATGATTTTCTACAAGGTGACTTGGAGGTGGCACTTCCAAATGAAAGTTGGCTGTCGCCAATCTCAAGCATCTTGCCCGTAACATGGAGAAGCAATGGGTGCCGTCAGGTCTTCATCTTCATATGGATGATACTGCGATAGCCTGGGCATCATGCTGTCCCTAGTTCAGTGCTGCGTTTTTTGTTCTATTAAGTGTTTTAATCTGTAATCCGCTTCATGGGACTTGGGAGGTCCGAGGTCCTTTCCCTGCTTATACATTTGGGCTATATATTGCAGACTAGGTGCGAGATAGGTGGTTGTTAGAGGCTTGTTAAGTATCGGTTCTGTAATCGCCTGGGCTCAGACAGTCAGGTTTCATTATGATTGTAAAAATGCATGTCCTGAATAAGTCCATTGATCTTCAGATGCCAATAAGAAATGTATTCTACTATTAGTAAGTCCACTGATCTTCAGAAGCCCGTCAGAAACATTCCTTGGTTAACTATTACAAACGTAGATGCTACCATTGCTACAGTGGAATCCTTTGACTCATATGATAAAAAAAAATCATAATCAGAATACAGAAGGTAGTAGATAAATATTCATGTCTACCAACATCAGAAATTTAATATCTTAAGAGCTACTAGTTATTTCTTTACTTTATAGCACAGCATTTATAAAGGGTGGTAAGGGGCCCTTCCTAAGAATGAATCTTTGAACCAGAAAGTAACTAACCTGAATGTCAAACTGTTCACACCAGAAAGTAACTAACCTGAATGTCAAATTCTATGTCAAGTGGTAAGGGGCCCTTCATAAGAATGTATCTTTGAAAATGCAGCAAGAATCTGTCAAGCATTCTTTTGGAGGGGCCTCTAGTGAAATAGTGGCCACAAGTCTGCAGAGGTATTATGATCAACCTGATCCTGAAGCAATCTTCTGGTGGATCCAACATATCTTGCTGTGCAAGAAAGAAATGAACAGTGATTGATCATTGTCAGATATATGCTTGCAGTGAGTACTACAAAAGATAAAGTGAGGAAATTAAGGTTCATGTCATCATTTTTATGGGAGGCAAAATACTTATCCCACATAAGAAACAGTTTGATGATTCTATATAGTTGAAAATTTAAGATTGTACAGTTTTTACAGCTAACAACCATGTGCAAGAAGTCAAGAACGCAAAGCAAATAATATTTCGATCAATTTGAACTCTTGAGCTCTACCCAAAAAGAAGGAAAAGGGGTCAGCTTAATCAACATCATTCTGATATATACAGTGCACCTTATCATGTGCAATCACACTCTGCACTTAGATTTGAGGGGCTAATCAACATGAAATTTACAAATAAGAATTGATGCCTTAGATATAAATGTGTTACGGAGAAAGGATGACAAGTTTGCTGTGAATAGTAGCATTTGGCTTCTTTAATTCGATTTATCATCTGTCAGATTTTCCTCATTATTTGTATCCTTAAATTAGAATGGATTTGAACTTGAAATTCTTACATAGTTCGAGAAATTTGAGAAGTACATCTAGGATTTCTTTTGGGGAACTTCTGCGCTAATTTTGGTACCCGAACCAAAAGCAATGGCATGAAGGGTGACTGCATAGGATGTTGCCGACGTAGCAAAACCCAACAATTCAAAGTGACACTTCTATTAACATCTAATATTATTGTGAGAAATTGCGTAAGCCTTTACGTGCCAGCATCTAAATCACATAGCAGAAGTTAGCATTTCAACAATTATAAGGAATAGGACAGAAAAAATAATTAAGGGTAACAAAAGTTCCTAATCGTGCTAAAGGATGTAAGTGCTTACTTCATGAGTTCCATGACCAAACATAATGATAAGGTATAGTGTCTCAAATACAACCGGGAAGTCGATATGCTTGTAGTTGTACAGCTCTCCAAGAAATCTCATGTGCGCAAGTCGCCTTTGTTGCATCGCATAGTCATTCAGCTCCAACCCAACCCTTATCTCTTCTAAGACCTAAAAATCAAATTAAACAAATAAATTAAATCAATTGGATGCCAGCTGGTTGCACCTGCTCCAAAAATAACTAAATAAAGCCAATCTCATCCTCCAAGGGGTAACTTTGCCCGCCATCAACATGTATGAGTTTCTCCCATAAATGCTTGTGCAATAAGGGTAAATTATTACAAGCAGAAACTTCTCTTGGGATCAAAACCCGTGTTTAATCTCAACTAAAGAAACTAACCTCATCTATCACTGCAACAGCAAAGTCGTCGTGATAACGACTAAGCCCAACAGTGAGAAGAGCAATCAGATGAACTTGGCTGTACTTTCCCTTGTGAACCTTTAGAAAACACTTTACAAGGTATTGCTGACACTCTGCCCAAGGTAGCTTGCGTAACTGACGAAGAACATGCTCAACACTTGATTTGTTAAGATCTGAGAAAAGCAACTTCCTGATGTACTGCAGACAAAGAAAAGAAGATATTGTTCAATTGCACTCCAAATATAAGTCTAGTACAAAGGATCAGAGAAATATAAAGGGCCAGAGAAGATGTGGAAATCTTACTTGATACACAGGTGGACGAATTTTTGAAACTCGGGCAGATCTTTCAGGCGGTTTACAAAGGTAGTAGGCATTTTCTACAAGTGTACTGTGGCGTGGATCCAAATTCTTGACATTTTTCAATCGCATCAGTATCTCCAACATGTTAGCCATGCGAACTGTAGTTTCAGGTGAACGATATAAAAAACGTCCACAAGTCTCGAGAAGGTTGCAGGCCACATCAATGTTATGATGACTAAAATCATCCAGGCAGGCCTACAAAATTAAACAGTAAGCTTTCTCTAAGCAACAGGTGGAAGTGCAAACATGGAAATAACTACATGCATAAGGCAGTACCTTCAAACAACTAAAAACAAGAGTTGCGGGTGCAATTTTGAATTTGCACAGCTCTCCGATAAATCTTATGTTTTTTATTTTTGTTTCAATGTTGATTTGATCCTGAAATGAAACAGAAAAGAGAAGAATAGTTAGTCACGGTACATCAGTTAATGTGGACAGAAAGACAAAATGATATGATTAAGAAACAGGAAAGCAATGAGCCAAATTAAGGCAAAACAAACTACAGGTAAATATGGTCATACCTTCTTATTTATTAAGAAGGTGAAGTCCTCTTCAAGCATGGCAAGAAGCATATTAGGGACATCTTTCATACATGATGACAATGTGGCCACCAACCGAGAATAGTAAGGTAGAAGCTCTAGAGAAGTCCTTGGAACATTGAATAAGGCCCGCACAAGTTTCTTCCGACTTGCTTTAGAGTTCAGGTAGCAAAACTCAACCTGGATAAACAAAAGTAGCTTGAGAGTGATAACGAGCCTTAAATACAGAATGGGCAGACAATAGAACGGGAGTAAATACCGTCAATTGATCAATAAGATCACGGCTAACACATCCTGGCAGCCTCTGTAGTAGGTTATCCAAATTTCCACCATCAAAGGCTCTTACTTTCTCTTTATCTTTTTCAGTTTTCCTGTCCAAATCCTTCTCTTTAGATTTTTCTGCATCTTTTCCCTTATCTTTTTCTTTGTCCTCACTATCCTTGGCTACACCATCTGCCTTTCCCTCCAGTTGATCTTCAGTGGCAGAAGAAGTTTGAGCATTATCATGTATTTCAATCTCTTGTTCTGCGCTGGACTCCTTCAAAAACAAAATTCATACAATCGTTTACTGCTGAACCCAAACAAAATAAAAATGATAAATGAAAGAAAACTGAAATTCCATTTACACCGTTTAAAAAACAAACCATATGTTGTTCACACTTGCTATCCCGAAGAAATGAACAAGAAAAGGCAAAAGGTAGCTATAGATGTCAAAAATTATGTACAAAGAAAAATATCAGTTCTAAACTGCCGATGTGTTGCAAAAAAGCAGATATAATAACAGAATGACATGTTGACATCTGACGATCCAGTTTACAAAAGAAATGTGTTATAAAATCTTCTCAGGGGGTACCAAGTTAACTGGCAGAATGTACCACTTTTAAGGTGTCAGATTCTTACACCAGATTGTTCAGGGCCCTTAGCGTGTTGCTCATTCACCTTTTGTTCAGCCTCTCCCAGTAATACAGCGGGCACAAATGCTCTGCTCGGTAGGTTATGTAGTCAGAAGACTAGTAAATATCATAGGTAATGTAGTTCCAGGCAAGCTAGCTTAATAGTGATAGTATGAAGAGAAACCTTAGATCAGGTAAAGATTCGTAAAAAGTCTTGGTATCTTCATCATCCCAAATAGGTTCCAGTACAGATGGTTCTTTTCCTGAAGAGGGGGTGACATCAGTTCCTGTAATAACCCTTGTTGTATTTCCATCATCTGGCAGCACTGGAGGCTGCAAGTCAATAGCTTCAGCTAACCTACGAATGAAAAGGTTGCAGATAGTCATTAATCATGCATAAATATTAAATGCATATTCGAATGGAGAGATTGACATGCTAGAAGGCACATTGTTAAACAATTATCCAAGTCATGGCAAAAGGCTGTTTTTTCCCTTTCTAACACATTTTAAAAGATAGAGCTGAAAATTTATGTTGTTTTGCGATGCTGAATGTTATCATTTTAATACATGTTTTCAGGTCTTTCCCTTAGTGAAAACATGGACAAGGAAGAAGATATTGTTTGAACTTCAATAACAAGAGAACCGATAGTACAGACTACAGAATCAAAAGAAAATATCCGCTGAACTTGTCAGAGGTACAAGGGAAGCCGATCATATGCACACAGTGTATGTTGTCTCCTAGTTGCAATGAGTGTGAATAAATCCCATTTTGTATAAATACAATCCATATGATCATATTATTTTGTTACATTACTAAGGAAGTAAGGAGATAGGGCATGAGAGGTAAGAACCCAGTGGTGGTATAGTATTGCTTGGAAAACAAATACAGCTAGTAAATTACGAGCCTGTGCTGCGGTGTTCAACAAAGCATAGATCCCCTAGGAAAATGCCATATGCCACAAGCCTACGAATAACAAAACTAGAAAAACCACAGATTATGCTGCTATATATGTGAATACACAGACAGGTTAGAAATGACATTCTCGAATAGATACTCACGAGGATACACCACGTAGCAACTGATCAAAAGACTTCCGGAGTTTCTCATATGAAGCTGTGTTCTCATCACTTAGTTCACCCTTGGCACTTAAAACTTTTGCGTTCTCTGCCTCCATCAAACGAAGAGACTGGATAGAGTGTTTGATATTGCAGTAAGATATTAGATGGCAGTCAAGGGATAACAAATAGGAGCACAAACTGATAAACGAAAGGGTGTAGTTACCGTATTTTCTGATTGTAGTAGCTCAGACACAGCATCATAGTAAGAGTTCAAGGCTTTCTTGAAGAACTTCTTCTGATCAGCAGTAACATTTAGGTCCTTGAAGAACTGCACCAATTATACAAGGTTGTTGGTAGCTTAGCACAGTATGGGCACTGAAACATATCAGTCTTCTGACTAATTTGTGCCATATAAGTGCAGGAATCCTGTACTGGCAAACTCTTAGACTAGTATATAAGAAAGCATAGGATGGTGAGAGTGGGCCCATTTATCAGAATCCTAATTTCAAGCATGCAGGTCCGTCCCATGCTTAGGGACTAGTGTAAGTGTAAATTGTATATCAACGAGTCACTCACAGTTGCTGAAGTTTTCTGTAAGGTGGCCATTTGTTTTTAAAAACTTGAGATGCATCAATTTGTTCCCTGGTTGTTTCTAAATGCTGCAAACAGCATGTGCACTTATTCAAAACAAATAAATGTAACTTTGGGGCTCAAGGATGTGCCTCGAACTTGTAAAAGCAGCTACTCTACCATTTACAATTGAAGTTGAATGTGATGATCATTTTGTTCGGAGATCATCTGATACCCAGTAAAACAATGTTGCTACTTAAATCTCTTACCTCATCATGTGATTCGTGACCAATAGACTGTAATCCTATAAATAACCTCCCTTGACGAACAAATGAAGAGAGCAGAGACAGATTTGTCTGAGTTGCTTCCCGGTCCTTCAAATGCTCCAGTGCTGTAAGGTCTTTTACAATGTTTACAAAGATACTAGCATCCTCAACAATTCCAACAAAATACAGTTCAACCAGAAGCTTCAGGGTACTTCTCTTCTTCATAGCTCTTGAGTTTTTGTCTTGATCCAAATCATCACCAGATTTACCAGGAAAGAAGACCTTCAATAGACCTTGTATAAGACAAGGAGAGAAGTCCTTGTATCTTTGATGAAGAAGGGAGCAAACCTACATTACATTGCTTCAAAGGTTATTACATTACATAAATCCACATAGAAGTAATGTATTTGGAGGTTGACATGTTCATTGTCAACTAAACCTAAAAATCTAAAGTGACGCAATGAAGTCATGTAATAGCACAATAACGATAAGCAAAAAACAAATTGAAAATGTATACGACAGCACGATCTAGACCAATAAGTCCAGGTGAAATAAGTCCAGGTGAAATAACTGAGAATATATGTAGCAGCATGGTGTAAGGGGTCACACCAAAGCAGGCAACATGCTTCATTCTGCAACCCAGAAGCTTAAAATAGACAAGTCCAATAGAGAAAATATCTTGCTAAAGCACAGGGGGGCATCTATATGACACAGGCATATTTTCTTATGTACTGAGGCAAATGCAACTTACTATCATCAATTACCTGAACTGCAGCTTGTATATCAGCAGAACGAAGTTTAGCCTCACAAATATAAGAAACTGCTTCACTGACAAATTTGCTCAAGTTCACACTTTTCAACTCGTCCATTAATCCATCCTTTAGTTCATCATTTATTATTTTGAGCTTCTTTATAACTGCTGTATTTCGTTTAATACTTGAGTCAAGAGTCCTCAAGTAGTTTGCATCTGAAATTAGTGAATAACGTCAGATCATACCGACGCAACAAAAGCTTGTCCAACTTGTCAGGATCAGAAATTATCTACTCAAGATTAAAAATATTAATCCTCCATTTGAACAGAGAAGAACCAAGAAACATAAAAGGAATGAAACTAAGGAAAAGAAGCAAAATGATTAGTGCAAATGGAGCAATAGAGTGAAACAAGCTTATTTTCATTGCTATAGATCAAAAAGACATGTATGTGTATAAAATACAGAGAATGTTTGATACCTCATCCCCAACAAAAGCTCATACTGAGATGTTTGTTGTAAAGAAAATTAGAACTATAGCCAACAAGATTGACATGTGATAAAATAAGAACATATAAGCTAATAGATAGTAATTATATGAGTTGTCAGATAAATTTCCTTGAGTAAACACATGACTGAAAATATCAGGAACTTCAAGGTACATCTTGAAGTAGAGAGGTAATAAATAGGCTTTGTTCACTGTGAGATGCAGTTATATCTCTTAATTTATTGATGTACCACCTATAGTATACATATATACTTGCACTTGCACATAAATTTACTCGGTTCCTCCTCCCTCCATATGCCTTTGAAGTTGTATTGAACAACCTCATTCCACCCACCCTCTTCATGCACATCAAATGGACATGTTAATGGCCAAAATTCTCATCTCAAAGGTTGACAAGCAGTTTGCAGTTGGTTTGTTGTGCTGTTCTCTCTTGTGTAAATCTACTTAGTTGTAGAGTCATAATATTTGCTAACTGGGAAGGCTTTTACTATCGTGGTTCCAAAAGAAGACGGTTTAATTAATTGCCTTATCAATAATCAGAGATATGTAAGTGCTTCTGGAAATCCATCACAATGTCAAACGGAACCTTGGTCTAGTCCTAACAGTACTACACGCTGGTCAAAATATACTCCATTTGCTGGTCAAAATATAATCCATTTGAGTAGTTTATTAATTGTAGTTTGGTACAGCACTGGTCTAGCAAATAAATATATTTGAAGTGCAGAGATGGAGACAATAGCAAGAAACACATAATGTCTGCAACATCTGCATTATCATTCATGCACTTTGATAATAAGGTTTGTTTATCATATAAACTACGTCACTGGTAACAAAAATAAAGAACAAAGAATGGTTGTAGCACTCTTGGAAGTTTTTTTTGTGCAGTTGTACATTGTGCACATGCTATACATCAATATGACCTTAAGCAAATGAACTTCAGGCATTCAAACTAAACAGAAGTTTTACCACCACCTCTATGGAATGTACATTAATGGTAAAAAAGATGACTACCTGGTCTTTCAGGATTTTGGTTGCTTAGGCGAAGGGTAGTCTTTTGATCTATCAATCTTCTGTGTTCTTCAATACGAGACTCCTGCATACAGTCGGAAGTTAGGATCAGCGAAAAGGATTCTAGGCTTACAACATCAGAAAGTCCAGATAGACAATGTAAGCAAGTCACATATGAGTTACGAATCTCCAAACAAGATCTGTCACAAGAACCTAGTAACAGATGGCGAAACCACCTGAGCTGTACTCAGTAGTCCAATTCGAATAAACTACCTCGAGTAATAGGAACTAGAAACCCAAGGAGTAAGAGCGGGGTTTTGCTTGATAAGAGATATAGATAAGGTTAGATTAGTAGTTGTGGGTCGATAGCAAAAGAAAGCCAATATATCCATTGCACATTTAGCTCATATAATTGCAAGTTCGAGAAATTAGTAAAAACCACCAGCCATGCTAGCACGTGTGGAACTAAACAAGATATTGCAATCAGTGGTGTATCAGGATTACCTCGTCTTCCTGTTTGCTTTGCCGCGCCTCGTCGTCTTGCTTAGTGTATATAGGGTTCTCGCTCTGACTGTTCTCCATCTCATCCAAAGCTACAACCAGATGGGAGTCAGGGGCGGATCTACATCGTGTGCCCGGGTGTGCACCTCAAAAGTTGGGAAGGTCAGTGGGATTTAACAAATTGCTGGATGAAAATAGCCTCGTACCTCAAAACACAATGGCCAAAAGCTGCGGACGGGGTGGAGACGCGATGTCCCGACGAGGAAGAACGGGAACGGCGACGAGCGTGAGAGGCGGGGGTGTCGGGGCGGAGAGGGGGGGTGGGGGCGTGGACCGCCGAACTGAGGCGTCGGCGGGCGAGATTGAAGCGCCGGCGGGGCTGGATTGATACGGCACGGCGGCAGCTGTAGGGCACGGTGGCAGACTTCAGGAAAAGATTTAGGTGATGACTCAGAAAGTCAGAAGTCCAGGACGAAGAGAAAAGGGAAAACACGGGAAGGGGAAAATACACTTTTGTTTGTGCTGATTTGTTTATTTTTATTCTCAACAGAGATTTTATTACTCCCCCTGTTTCTTAATACAAGGCCACCATCAAGAAGACAATAACCTCTCTAAAACGCATACGAAAACACTCTCCATTACTGCCTAAGGTGCTGGAAAGAGGTAGAAAGTAGGCCTAGAGAAATCAAGGTCATGCGTAGCTCGTATAAAAAACTAGAAATGAATTATTGCCCTCTGGCGAAAGGAAAAGGGTCAGATTGGAACAACTGGATTCGAAAGGAAAGAAAGACTGTGAACGAAGAAGCGAAGGAGTTTCAAACACGGATTACGCTTCTAAAGAGCACTATTTGGCTTGGCCCCCTTTGGTCGGGGTTCGCCATTCGATGCTTCAACCAAAGGGATTATTGGAGGAGATAAGCAGACTCGAACCGCTGACATCCGCCACAGGGTAAACGTGATCGAGTGAGTAAGTCCGCCAGGAAGCTAGTTCTTTAGGGCTTAAATGCGCCGCTTGTCGGCTGTGAAAAGTATTTCTATCTATACAACCACTATCTCTTCTTAATAAGAATTGATTAGAATTTTGCCTCGTACAATACTGCTCATTAATGTGAATGTTGCATGCAACCGTAGAAAAAGAGACACCACATACAACATGTTTAATTAGCACCGGATACAAAAGATTTTCTACATAATTAATCGTGCTACTTAATAGTGGGCTTTGTTTTTAATATCTACGAATTAAGATATTGGTCTTGTATCCCTTCCAACATCTACACTCCCTGGATTTCCAGCCCTGTGGTGCATTTCGACCCCACCTGTCAGCGTCTGTATGACTCCCTCCAATCAAACAGCGACACAGAATCGAGTCTCCACCTTTCGTCGATGAGTTCTCCTTCCCACAGTGGCCGCCTCCCTTGCTAGAGCATCTCTAGTGCATCTTGCCTTGCCTTGACGCCTTCCCTTGCTCACCGCCACGCCTCCCATGCGGCCTCTTCCGTGCTCGCCGTTCGCCGCCGATCCAGGTGCGTATCTCTCTCCCTATCCATTTGACGCTAGTCGTCGAGAGGAGAGAAAGCGGAATGTCGAGAAGAATTCGATCGAGGCGCCGAATCCGGCCGCCGTCGCGCCGGGGTACACCTCGCGGGCGGCACTGTGCTACGGCACGGCTGCGGCAAGCGGTGGTAGCCTGGTAGGGTTGGGTACGGCTCGGTCAGGCCAAAGCGGTACGATTGTTTCTAACAGGATCAAGATGAGTGCTATTTTTTTTTAATCGCCTACGTTTGCTTGATTCTAATTAATCACCTATGTTTGCTTGTATATTAAACACCTTGTCTACACCTGAATAGGAAGGTCAGTTCGTTCCATAAGCACATAGATGGTTTAGTATTGGGATTCCTTCTGAAGTATACAAGATCCCGTTGAGCTTAGGCATTTTAATCCACTCTTTTTCAAAATTTGTTGTTTGCAACTTTATTCTCCTTTTCTGTTACCTAATTATTAGTCTCCATTTCTCTGGTTGCATTTGTGTTCCGAGCAGTGGTGGTTCGATCAGAGATTCTGTGTTTCTATGTAATGCAGGGTATGTGTTTGACATAATGTCTAGCTAGGTTTCTTACGCAAACCTGGTAGAGTAATTGATGGCCAAAAGCAACAGTGTTCTTATTGCTATCACCATCAGCACAACTTAATGAAAATGAATTTATTGATAGATGGAAGAAAATATTTTCTATTCCAAGAGAAGTAAATAGCCATTTCAAGGCAGCAAACAAGCTTAAAAAGATTGCCTGGAGGTACTCAAAGGATCTGAACTTGAAGCTCTATTCTTTTCCTACCTTGGCAGTCTGCATTGCACGAAAAGTCTCCTCTCAATTTCTTTCAAGATATTAGAAAAGCTTTGCTCTTTCAAGATCAGTACATAGCCATTTTAAGGCAGCAAACAAGCTTAAGAAGGTTAGCCTAGAGGTATTCAGAGGATCTGAACTTGAAGCTTTTTTCTTCTTGCGTGCCAGTTCAATCTGTTGTGCCAGCTCAATCTGTGTTGCATGCCAAGTCTCCTCATTTGTTTTTACAACCAGATACTCTTATAAATTTTGCGAAAAGAAACAGCGTATGTTCGTTTGAATATCCCTAGTGAGTACCAAGGCTGGTTTACCGAAGTGATTACAGTCGGACAATTAATCTCGAGAAACTAAGGGCTAAAATAGCTTGGTACCAAATTTAACGAATCTTAGTAGGAAATATTTTCTTCTATTATCCTGCATATGCACACTTACATTCTTGGCATTGTGTGCATTAACTAGCCATATTTCATTATTTATTTGTTTGGAACAGGTACATAACTATCAATGAACTAGGAAAAGCTCCGGAGAAGTGTGATATGGCTGTTTATATTATTTCATCCATAGTAGAATCTTGTACCCAACGGATGATATTTTGAGGTTAGTTGAGTATTTCCCATCTCTTACAATGGTCCAGCCAACTAAGAAGAGGAAAGAGGGAGCATAAATACATATGTGCATATGACACAAGAAGAGATTCTCTTAGAAGGAGCTGAAATAGATATATTTTGCTAGACACAAAGTACTTCTCCATAAATATCTTTTGAATTTCTGTTATGGTGCCTCTACATAGAACATTTGTTAGAGCTAGCATCATTTTAATTGCAGCTTTCGATGAGACCCCACCAGTAAGCTAAATAGATGAACAATCTTTGTTAAGCCTAATCTTGCATTTTTTTTCACTTTTGTCAATGTTTTGATTACTTTCTATTGAAATATGCTCAATGAACTGAGAAGTGGACTTTTTTTTCGAGAAAACGCAAAAGAATTTACGTTTCATTTCATTGACCAGGAAGACATCATGGTACAAGCTCCAAAAGGTGGGACACACACGTACACACACACACACATGAATGTCCTCACCAAGTGACTACAACTAGGTAAGGAGGTGCCCTCAACATTAGACCGCAACGATATTAGGCCTCGCGCCTAGCCTTGCCTACAGCGAAGAACGGCGAGGCGTCGAGGCTCGGAGCAACAGGGCAGCGTTGCTGCCGCTGCCAGATGCTTCCAGTGACAATCACGACTCCAGGACTGCCCAGGCCAACATACCTCGCACCCATGTGCCTAGAGAGAGTTGGCAGGTGAAAGGTAGGGCCCGGTTGGAACTGGTGTAGCATTCGCCGGGGAAGTGCCGGTGCAGACATACATTGCGCCCCAGAGGTTCGCACCCTTTGTAGCAGACTACACCAGAACGACACAATCGGCCGCATCAGCTACTCCACTTGCCGCCAAAGCAGCGACTTCAAGAGGGGAACGACGTTGAGATGCCGCCGCTGCCTGGTCTGGGAGGCCGTACCTGGGGTTTCCCTGGTGCTCAAGAGGGGACCAGCTATCTTTGCTTCAGAAGTGGACTTTTTGACTTAAGTTATTTGTACTATTGTTTGTCCAACTATATTAAAGGAGTGTTCCATGAATATTATTGAGTTATTTAGAGCAACTCCAGCCAGCCCCCCAGGAGCCCCCCCAGGAGCACTTTTTGGTCGCCGGCGGACGAAAATCGTCCCAGTCGCGCCCCCAGGACGTTGTTTTTTGCCGGATATGGATAAAAGATTCCCCCGGCGTCCAAGCTGAACCCAGCGCGTTGGGTTCGGCCTGAGGGCGCCGGCGATGCTTTGCATGCAAAAACAGGTCCACTGTCAGCCACTACCGACACTCTCTCTCCTCGTTTTCTCCTCCTCCTCTATCTCTCCTCTCTCTCCTCTCTTTGCTTCCGCACCGGAGGAAATCAGCCCAGAAAAATCACCGGACCTCTGCGCGCCCGGCCGTGCCAGACCCGCCGCGCCGCTGCCCGAACGGGCCACCGCCGCGCCGCCGCCCGGCTGCGCCACCGCCGCTCGCGGACTCCAAGCTCCGACCGGGCCGAGCGGGCCTCCACTCGCGCCGGCCACTTCGCGTCGCGGCGTCGCTCGCAACAGGCCGCGCGGGCGTCGCCGTGCAGCTCGCCATGGCGCGGCTCGAGGACGAGCTCCGCCACCTCATGCTCCGCCACGCTGTTGAAAGAACAAACAATGCCCGGATGTCGCCTAGAGGAGGGGGGGTGAATAGGCGATCAAAACTTTTTCTAATTAGGGGCTTGATAATTGCGGAATAAAACTATGTGTTTAAATTAACAAGCCGACAACCTAATATTCTAGGTTCACCTATGTGCACCAACAACTTAAGCTAAGCAATTCAAGCAACAAGATGATAGCAAGATATGAACTTCAAGCACGATGGCTATCACAATGTAAATTGCATAAGTAAAGCTCGGGTATAGAAATAACCGAGGCACGCGGAGACGAGGATGTATTCCCGAGTTCCTCCTTGTTAAGGGAGTACGTCTCGTTGGAGGGGTGTGAGCTCGCCACAAGAGGCCTACTCAAGATGCCACAAAGGCCTCACCCTATTCTCCGATGAACCTCACCCAAGGGATCGGTTCACCTTCCACTATCGGAATCCTTCGAGGCGGATTCCGGAGCCCTTTTACAAATCTTCTTGGGGCACACACCCACAACTCAATTGGGGGCTCCCAAACTCATGCCGAAGCTTCACAACTCGAAGTCTTCGCGGCACCTCCAACCGTCTAGGGTACACAATGCACCCAAGAGGCAACAAGCTCTTGGGAACACAATGCACCCAAGAGTAACAAGCTTCTCAACTTCGATCTTCACGTATCACCGTGGAGAGAGCAATCCGATGCAACTAATGCAAGAGGCAAGAGCACACAAAGTGGTCAAGTCCTTCACTCTCAAATTCCAACCAAGCAACAAATGCTTTGGGGGGGAATAAGAGAGGAAGAACAAAGGGATGAACACAAAGCAACCCCAAATCTAGATCCACTAGGTTCCCCTCACTTAGAGGAGAATTTGATTGGTGGAATGGTAGATCTAGATCTCCTCTCTTGAATCCCTAAGTTTGGGCAAGAATCATTGGAGGGATGGAGAGGAATCAAGCTCACAAGGTTAGCAACAATGAAGGAGAGAGAAAAGCAAGTGAGCAAGACAAGCAACCATCACTTGGGGGAAGAAGGGGGCTATTTATAGCCTCCCCCAAAAACTAGCCGTTGGAAAACCGCAGGGCCGGAAATTCCGGGTTAAAGGGCCGGAACTTCCGGCCTGGGGCCGGATATTCCGGGGCATACACCGGAATTTCCGGTGCCCCGGAAATTTCCGAAGCAAACCTCCGGTGCAAAGTTCCGGACCCCCACCCGAGAGAAAACGCGAAAATGACTTAGCCAAATTTTCCTTGGGCCGGATATTCCGGACCAAAGACCGGAAATTCCGGACCCCCGGAAATTTCCGAGGCAAAATTCTGGACCCCCTCCAGAGAGAAAAGCCAAAAAGACTTAGCCAAAAAAGCTCAGATGAAAATATGGGCCGGATATTCCGGTGCAACGGCCGGAACTTCCGGGGGCCGGAATTTCCGGACCCCGGGCCGGAATTTCCGCCCCTCAGAAAAACTGCAGAATGAGCAATATGAAAACGGGCATATCTTTTGCATCCGGACTCCGTTTTCGATGATCTTGGGCTTGTTGGACTCGCAACGAAAAGCTCTACAAGATCATGCAGAGAAACATCATTGTCCATCATGTGAGGAGGAGGTCACAAGGAGAGAGTTTGACCTCTCTAAAAAGGTCACGCCGGGAAAACCTCCCTTTTATGAAAACCGGAAATGCCGTATCTTTTGCAATTGAAGTCCGAAAGAGGTAAAATCAATTTTGTTGGAAAGAGGACAACAAAAGCAACCTTTGTAAAAGACAAACAAGTAATGGAGATTTTGCAACGAGATGGAAGATATAAATCTTCCGCACGGATGAACCGGCAAAATCTCCAGTACCGAAAACACAAAAGAAGACGCAAATGCAAACCGTTTTCGGTGACCATGGCTTTGTCATGACAAGCATGACAAGCACCAAGACCACACCACGATAAGATCCAAATAAGAACCAATAAAGATGATTGCATGGATGCAAAGGTTTGAGCTCTTCACGAACGATATGATCACGATACTCGGTCGAGAGCCCCTCTTGATAGTACGGCTATCTATCCTATAACCCGGCCTCTCAACTAACATCATGAGACCGGTAAAATAAAACCCCTATCAAGATCATACCTTTGCCTTGTGCATTAATCCACTTGAGGTCGAAGAAGACGATCTTCATCTCAAGACGAACCACCTTTCTTGATTGCGCCTTGTTTGGTGAAGATTCACAAGACGCTCCCCCATACACCAAGATGGGGAAAGCACTCTTCGGCATAACTTCACTTGAACATGAGTATTGATCAATCCGCACATAGCCTTGATCAACACAACTTCTTCTTCTTCTTCCCTTGAGCTTGACTCCAACAAATGGAGATCAAGCAAAGCACCTTGACTCCAACACATGGAGACAAGCTTGGCCTTGATCAACAAATGATCTTCTACCTTGACCTTGACTCCAACCAATGGAGACAATCAAGCTTGGCCTTGATCAACAAATGATCTTGACACAAGCTAAAGGACAACCTACACATAGAGCTCAACACAAATATTAGTCCATAGAGATTGTCATTAATTACCAAAACCATGCATGGGGGCAACCATGCACTTTCAATCTCCCCCATTTTGGTAATTGATGACAATCCCTTTTTAAGAGGGTTTATATAACGAATAAAGCATCCTTGCATGACAAACTAGCAAGGATGCAAAGCGTATTAAAGGCAAATGCAACAAAAGCATAAAACCCAAATTCCCTTAAACCCTCTAAACTTCTCCCCCATTGGCATCGATTGCCGAAATGGGAAGAAAAATTTAGAGAGCCAATATAATATGAGTTCCTCTAACAAGGTGGATATCAAACTATATTGAGGATCCAAAGATTGCAAAAAAAATGAAATCATTTTAAACATCTCCACAAAGGAGAAAAGCAATCAACAAGATCCAAAGTGAGAGTTCTAAATAAAAACGGAGACGCTCCCCAATATTCATGCACAAATAAGGAGTGCACAAATATGGAATCCTTACTCCCCCAAAATCATCTAGAACACTCAACAAGTGCAAGAGTGCATAATGCAAAAGTAAATCATAGCACTTGCACCAAAGATGTGGTTGAGCCATAAAAAGATACCAATTTTCAAAAAACCACCATAAGATAGGCCCAACCGAGATAAAGGGATCTTTTTAAAGAAATATGTTCACAACCTTAGGGATACCAATTGGAAACTAACGCCAATTGAAAATGCCAAAAGCTAGTGAGAATATTTAGCCAATAAAATTCAACATGTTCACCATGGTAAGCATGAGGTCAAAAGATCCAACAAATACATGAGTGCAAAGATACCAATAAACAATAAGACAAGCACTCTTGAAACAAATTTGGAGCCACCAAAGAATTATAGATGAAACACAAGGTGGCTCAAAAGGAATAGGATACCGACTAAAAGATGACCTCTCTCATATGTATAGGTTTCTAATTAGACCAACCACAAAGATATACATCCGCAAAGAAACATATACATACGAAATGGTTCGGGAAAAAGAGAACAAGGTATCCAAGAGGAAGTCATAAATATACAAACGAGATTATTGCATAAAAGCATAGCACATAGCTCAAATTTATCTCATTGTATATAAATGAACTTCAAATATATCAAATGCATCACACATATCACTAAGGGAACAAGAGATAGTGAAGATGCATTGAGATAGGCAACAAGTATCATAAGGAAATAATATCAATTGAAGAAAGGTTTTTGCAAATTCAACACACATATCACAAAGATATATTAAGTGAAGGAAAAAGCCAAAACCACAACAATTGCATATAAAAGCTTTCATGCCAAGAGACAACCTACACAAGGTTGGATACTAAAAGGAATGCATGAGATAGATACTTGTTACCGAGATGACATTGGTGATGAAGATGATGAGAGTTGGTTTGACATCAAAGCTTGACTCCGACAATCACATGGTGAGAACACCTTCCTTATGAATGAGGCAAGCATCCAATGCATCTCCATTGTACCTAAAACAAAATTTAAGCACAAAATGGTTCCCAAACTCATTGGGTTCCATAGTAGTTAGAAACACTACAATATATAGGACATACTCCACATAAATATGTGCATATAGATATGAAATTGAATTTCATGCACATCTTAGCCGATTTAGGATTCGGTGGAGTATCCCCTATATATTGGAACTAAAAGGACTAGCATGCCATATAATATATATGTTAAAGGATATACATACAAAGCCTTTCAAGATCCAGACGAGATACTATTTGGACAAAAACACCAAGTAAACCAAGAAGAGAGCACACAAGAGTGTGACACTAAAGGTTGTCCAAATTATATCAAACTCCAAATCAACACATGATTGAGGAAAAATCAAATCAACATATGATTGATTCCAAAACACATCAACACATGAAGTGTGATATCAAAAGGAATCAAATCAACACAACAAATGATCGATAAGACACCAATTGAAGATAAGATACCAATTAAAACAAAAAAAATCAACTAGGAGAAAAGATACTGTAATACCCCAGTATTTAGCAACCAATGAAGGGTAGAAGTATGATTTTGTGCATCTGCATGCATGCATCTGAAAATCTGAATAAATTTTTTTCGCAAAATAAAACTCTGGAGGGATTGGAGATCATTCAACTTCATGAGTAGAGTTTAGCTCATCTGAGGTGAATGTGATAAGTTTTGACATGATCTCCAGACATTTTTACTGGTTGCGGGAAATAAGATCCAAATTGGAATATACCAATGATATTGAATTGGAGAACTTATTTAGATGAATAGCAAAATCATACATGCTTATATAAATAAGAAAATAACTCATAAGTAAATTACCAACTCAACACCTATCACAACTCAAAGAGTTATTTAAGCAAATTAATAATGTAATTGATGGAAAACCAGAAAACTTTGCCTTTACTTTGCCTTAACCTCAAAAGCTAATACAAATGCTTAAGCAATTCTATTTTACATCTAATTTGATCTCCTTATCTGATCTTAGCTTCTTATCTTCAAATCTTTCCAAATTCATTCCTGCAAGACAATTTGAATACTAAAGAAACTTGGGGTGAAATTTAAAGGCTTGGTGTTATATGAAAGGAGTTTGTTAACAAGCCTTGCAACCTTGTTAACATAATTCTTTGTATGCATTAAAGCAATTGAATTTCAAATAAGAATATGCTTGCCAGAAGGAGAGTGTCCTTTGAATAAAATGTTTGCTTTCACCACAAGGGTGATGCATTATAATCTTGGAAGTTAAGTAATGGATATTAGGAACTTGCCCTAATATCCAATTATTGACTAGAAAGAATCAATTCTAATATAAGAGCAACAAGGGTCCTTGGATCAGCTGGATCATCTGGAGTCAAGCAGTCAACAAGAATGAGGAGCAGCATCTGATCAATACAAGAGAAGGGACAAAAGGCAACATTGATCTTCTGACCAAGAAGGCAAAGTATCAACCTCTTCAACCCAATCAAGTGCCTTTTTAAGAAAGCAACATAAAAATATTTCTCCAATGAATTAATTCCCAAGGAAGAAAATCAAACCAATGATAAAGACCACAGATATGAATCTTGCAAAGTTACTTAACATCCCAACTCTGTAATATTTGTTGAATAATCTACCAAGTTCATGGCATGTATTGCTTTGAACTCAAGGACTTGGTTGTATCCAAAAATTAATTTGAACACATTTAATTGATTAAAACATATCTCTATTTTTAAATGTGACTAGGGTATTTCAATAATTCAAAACAAAAATATGTGGAGCTTCTCTACTATATTAGGAGCATCCATGAATTTTTCTATGATTTTTGGACTTATTTAAAAGTCCTAAATAAATGTATTAAGTTGCTGTTTTAATGAATTGTCTAATTAAGGAAAAGACCAGGGGGTTTTCTGCAATTTCTTTTCTTTTCTTTCTTTCTTCTCCCTCCAGGCCAGAAGGACGCCGCCGCCGTGCCATGCCTTGCCACCTCCTGCTTGCCGTCGAGGGGATAAGAGCAGCGAGAGCCGTCCCCATCTCGCTCACTCTCCCCTCTCACGCGTCGCTCTCTCTCTCTTTCTCTCCCAGGAAACTGACCGAAACCCTAACCCTAGCCCGTACTGCCGCCGTCGTGCCTCTCAAATCGCCGGCAAACGGTGGAGCTCCACGGTCGGAGCCCTTGTCTATCATCTTCGTCTCGTCGTCCTCTACGCAGTGGTGCCACGCGCGCGTGCTGGGAGGGACCGTAGCCGTGGAACGCGTCCGGCGTCCCGAACGCCAGTCGCCGGTGTCGAGCTCGATTCCGTCGCCAACGTTGATCCTCCGGCGCCTAAACCTTGTCCGGCAGCCTCTGGGTGAGCTCCTCTTCCGTTTGCCTCTTCCTTTTGCATCGATTGCATTCCAGTTCGTCGATCCGCCGTCGGCCGCTGTGCGCCGCCGCCGCGCGTCGTCGATGCGGTGGTTCCGGTGACCATTTAGGGGCGGCGCCACCACCCCTTGGCTCATCTCCATCCTGCGCATCTGGCGCACTAGTCATCCTCGGCCGGAGTGGCCGGAATCGGCCGGGCCGAGGCCAGCTTGGCCGCTGGCCATGGCTGCTGACGTCAGCTGACGTCAGCACGCCCTTATCCTTTAGCAAAATAAATAAAAACCTGACGGGTGGGACCCGTTGTCAGAAATTTGAATTTTATTCAAATAATAGAAAATAATTCAAACTTATAAAATTCATAACTTTTGAATCATAAGTCAGAAAAATATAAATAATATATCAAAATGCTTAGAAAAATGAAATCTATTTGATTATGCTAAATTGATAATTGTTTAACCAACAAAAAAAAATAAAAGTTATTTAGATTTACCAAAATGCCACATAAACATCACTTAAAATTTTGAAATACAAATAAATTCCTAAAATTAAATAAAAATATGTTTTCAACTCCAAATTTTATAAGGATTTCAAATATGATTTTTATTTAATTTATTAAAAAGGTTTCATTGAATGAAAAATTCTAAGATCCATAATTGGATATTATTTCAATTATTTTAAAATAAATTATTTGAAAATAATTTTCTTATGTAATTAATTAAAAGATAGTAACTGGAATTGAATGATACTAGCTTCTATAACTACTACTTTTCTGAAAAGAAAATGAATTTGAAATAAAGGTTCAACACATAAAATTTGAACTCAAATACCATAATGTAAATGACTGTTCCGTTACTCATCCTAGGTAAAACACACAAAAAGGAATTCATTTGAAAATCAATCACGCTAAGCGCTTACTTGTGAGTTTGGGTATTTTGGGTTATATACGATGCATCTCATATTTATGCATAATAGCATATTGCAAGTGTTTCCAGTAGTCCTTACCCGGACTACTTTGCTGTTTTCAGATCTCCGGGTTCTGACGCACCCTAGAACCCCGAAGGGCATGAACTGCCACCTCTATCACAGGCAAGTTCATCACTTGCTCATATCTCTTGAAATATTTGTTAGAAAAATATTTGTAAAACTTTATTATACTATCACCTTTATACAAAAGAAAGCATAAAACCTATTTCTTTAATAACTTGACTATTGGTTGTCTACCTATTTGGTGGTAACCTACTATGGAGGGCAGGTGGGACCATGGTAAGATGAATTGGTCCGGAGGTCCCACTTGCACGGGAAAGTATTACCTAGGACTTAACAACAAATGCCGTCATAATGATTGCGCCGTAAAGACGCGTTAACCATAAGACCTGGAATGGGACGGGAAATGCCATCTGTACTTCTCCCGGATGCATGCCAACGGGTGACCAGGGTCGTACGCGGTAGGTCTTGCGGGACTACACGCAACATGGGTGGGAACCCTTAGGTCCCACGATACCTGGTGCCTATGATGGATTGTAGGGATGTCTGGAACGGGCAATCTGTTAGGCATAGGGGAGGACTTTTGAGTCCGGAACGGTCTGCCTAAAGATTTAGGGGAGGACAAACCTACAAAAGGGTGGGCATGCGTTGTGCGGAGAAGCATAGTGAATGACTTGGATCAAAAACTGGGCCCCACACCAAAGAGAGTGTGGACGGGAAAGATCACCCGGTTGTGCAACAAAGTCTTGATCTCTTATGGGTAAAGTAACGCACCTCTGCAGAGTGTAAAAAATTGTAACATGTTACTCCCTGTTCCGGGAAGGAGCTGCGAACGCTGCAGGAAAGGAACTCCATGAAAGTTCTAGCCCTGTGAAGGATGACGGGCATAGTCTTCAGAAATAAAAGCAACCTTTTAAAGAAATGTTTACAAAAACCTTGCATTAAGCTTAAGGCTCCCTGGAGTCTAAAGCTGTAGCTAGTGCATCAAACTTCCCACCGTACATAATGGACTTGCTGGGTAACGCTGGTTACTCACCCTTGCCCTTTTGACCCCCTGCTTAGACTTTGGAGCCATCAAAGGAGTTGACGGTGGTCCATCACAACGTCGAGATCTTCATTAAGGAGTCAACTGCTATTTCACCAACCGAAGCACGACTACAACTATGGCCACGAAGGAGCAATGTCAACGATGTTAAAGAGATCACACTGCCAATGAAAGAGACCACGCTTACTGAAGGAACGAGTACAAGTCAGGATAATCTTATTCCAGATAGAGTAGATTAAGGTGGTGGCAACAGCAGTAGTGGATTAGGAGTTAAAGCTAGAGTTGATCTCCAGCTTAGTGCTACGAATTGGCTCTCTCTGGATTTCATTTGCACGAGGCTGTAACATCCCAATTTTCAAAAATTGCATAAGCATGCATTCATGTCATCATATGCATTGTTTGTGCATTTAGTTTATTTATTATAGGTGGCTTGTTTTGATTTTGGTTTTATCAATTCAAATAATGGAATAAAGGGTGCTAAGTAACCCTAGCCATGTTTCAATCTTTTTTATTTTATTTTGTTGGCAAGACAAGTGCCATATTATTCTATAATTGAAAAGCTCTCCAAAAAGTATTTTTGCAATTTTTATTAAAAAGTTTTGCTAGGCTTTTAATTGCTGTTTTGAAAACAGAAAAAGAAAAGGAAAAGGGAAAGTTCTGTTAAAAAAAAAAAGAGAACCGGCCAGCCAGCCCGAGCCAGCCCACCCGAGCAGGCCCAGGACCAGCCCAGCAAGCTCTCCGACCGGCCCTCCCTCTCACCCTCGCGCGCGCAGCAGCATCCCCGGCAGCCCACTCCATCTCCCCCGCTGACACCCCGGGCCCGCATGTCATCTCCCTCCAAGCCGTGACACGCAAGAACTCACCCCGTAACCTAGCAAAGATCGGAGACGAATCCGTTGCGATTTGCTACGGGATTGCCCCCATCTCTCGCCCATATAAACCCCCGATCCTCCTCTCTTTTTCGCCCCAAAAACCCTAGTCTATTCGCCACCAGGCTGCCCGCACCGCACCCCGCCGTGCCGCCCCTGCCGCCGCCGTTTCTTCAAGATTCCGGTGAGCTTCGACCCTCTTAGCTCCTCTCGTTCTCTTCTCTGGCCTTGTCTCTCTCGTGCGCATCTCATGGACAAATTTCCCTAATTTTTCCGTCACCAGATCGTCGTGAACGTGTTCGCCCGACGCCGACCGCCGCCACTCACTACTCCGGCGAGCAATCACCGGAGCAGGAGGAGTTCCTGGACCGCCACCCCTCGCCAACGACATCGCCTCGTCACCCTGAACGCATCGGTACGCTCCATGCACCGTAGCTAGTGCTAGATCGTTTTTCCGGCGAACTCCGGCCCCGGCGCCACCGTTGTGTTAGGTTTCCGGCGAGCTCTCCGGCGGAGGCGCCGCCCACCGTTAGTCGCTTTTGTTTGGAGCCGTTGGATCGGAGAGGGACGCTGTAGATTGGATCTCGCCGCGAAGGGGTACCTGCCAATCAGAAGTCGCCATGTCAGCCGCCTCGTCATCGCTCCGTCAGCACTAGCCAGCCAACCGGGAGCCGCCGCGTGGACGTCAGCGCCAACTCAGCAACGTGAGGCTCCGCACCAATCAGAAGACGCCAAGTCGCCAGGGACTCCAGCGAGAAGATTCTATTTTGTTTTCTTTTCAGTTTAGCCCCTGCGCATCACAGATTGGTCCCTGCGATTGAAACTATCATTAATTTTTATTCCTTTATCAGAAAATTATAAATTTTATATTTTTGGATAGCTACTGACGTGTAGAAACTTTTGGCATTGGTAATTTTAGGTTTTGTCGAATTAATTTTGTTTAACTTAAAAAGTGGCTTAATTAGTATTTTGGACATAACTTTAATTTAAAAATTGATATTTGAGCAAACTCTTTTGCTATAAATTTGTATGTCTAAGTACTGGCCGTAGGAACACTCTACTATTTATGTAAAAGTATTTTCTAAGATTTTTTGTATTTAATATTGATTAAATGCTTTCTAGGTGTTATTTAATAGTTAAAATTGAGTAAAATTAATTAACTTCATATATATTCATCTAATAAAATGACTTAGTCATATTTTGATCTACTTAGTTACAAAGTACTTAGAAATATTACGCCTCCCTAGAGTAACTTTCTTCCTTAGAAATTTTTGATAATAAAATTTTGATAATAAAATTTTGACAACACTTTTCCTTAGAAATTATTTTGGACTTGTGTTAGCTTTAGTCCTTAGTTAAAATTCGGCCTCAAGTGTTATGACCTTGGTCCTTAGTCATTTTTGGACCATTCTACTTGCCTTGCATTAACTTAGAATTATTTCATGGCATGGCATGCATGCATCTCTAGTCCTTAGAAATATTTTGCACATCATGCATGACATATTTTCCTTAGAAGTTTTATGAAACTTGTTTGTTCATTATGTATTGTTTGTTGTGTTAGAATCTCCGGAGGGAAACGAGGACTGTTGCAGCTGTTGTTGCTATTCTGCTTGTTGCCAAGGCAAGTGGCACACCCCATAAAATTTCCTAAGTATTTTTACTATGCATGACTTAGAGTATTTCTTTATATGCATGTGTTGGATAGTATTGCTATATGCTAAACCACCATACCTTTACACTAGTTGTGTCTAGAACCCCCCAATGATAACTTAGTAGAATTATTGGTGCTATGCAAATTCTTTTTATTGAAAGCTTAAATTCTACTAAGTTAATTTACCACCTGGGTGGATTTGGGCTTGAATGGTTGCAAGAGTTGAGTGTTGTCCCTAGGGGTTTTACCGATGGGATATTCACTTGTGGATTGCCACCCAGGAACAAAGGGACCAAAGTTTTATCTAAGTGAAGATGCTTCCCGTGCAGCCATTAGTCATATGGGCTCTGGCTAGATGGATTAAGTTGCGTGGACTCCTCCCGGCTTGACAAGCAGATGTAGAGGATGTAGGTGGAACGGGTCAAGCCAGAAGGGAAGGAGAAAATGCTTCCGAAAAGTCTCGTCTCAACTCTCTCCTTTTCCTTAACACAAATTGAGTGCTTGAGGATAGTTTGGGTTTGTTGAGTCTAATGGTGAAAGTGCACAACCTCTGCAGAGTTAAAAACTAAGTACTTAGCCGTGTCCCCGGTTACGGACAATTTGAGCAGCTGATCAAGGATTCAACGGAGGCTCCCAACATCTTATTTCTCTAAGTAAAATTTGATGGGTGAACAAGGGTAGACGAGACTATGGATTTCATGCCATATTGTCTCGAATATTTAAAAGAAAATGTTTTACAAAGTGTTAGGCAAAATTGGCTTTTATGCAAAATAGCCTTGAACTCCACCAGCCAAATATGCATATAGGCTATAGAGTTATTCCACTAAGTGTCCACATAGTGTCACTTGCCAGATCCATTTTTAATGGTATCTGACCCACTCTGTTGCAAATTATTAATTGATGCAGATTTATCTGACGATGAGTAAGGTTTACGTTTGGGTTTCGAGTCTGCACCAACATGTTTTCGCCTGTGGCGCATCATGAAGATGGAGGCTCTTTGAAGATTTATTTCCGCTGCTTTATTGAATAAGCTAGCTTTATGCTATGCAAAGATGTATCGAACCATTTATTTTTCCAAGTCTGGATCATTCGTGTAATAATTGATACAATGTTGTGATATTCATCGTAAACTGTGTGTGCAAATGAAACGATCCAGGGATTTGCACTATACACAGGTACTTGCCATATTTCTAAGTGCAGGTACATTACAGATGGTATCAGAGCATAGTGTTGCCTGTAGGATCGAAACCCTAGGTTTGGTTAGGAATAAGTTGGCTGAAAGCTTAATTTTTACTAAGTATAAAAACTTTCACATAATATTCTTGTCTTTTCTAAGTTCTTGACTTATACATTTTATCTCATACCTTGTTCCTTCTAACTTAAGGATGAAGAGATTCGACTACACCACCGCGGAGGACCTTGGAGAGACTCGCTTTGGCTTCTACCTCCTCGACCTGCTTAAACGCTTGAAGTTGCCAATACCCAAGATCAAGGGCTGCATCTTGAAGAAGCTCCACAGGGAAGGACTATGGGGAATCAAGGCGATTCAGCTAGGACGTGAAGGCGAGAAGACCATGGAGATCAGGGTGGTAAGCGACACCATGGAGAAGGGACTCAACGTCATCATGCAAGACCTGATAGGGCGTCTTTGTGGACGCTACAACCAGGAATTGGGTGGTCACTACTCCATTCTTTTCGGAAGGCGTGATGAAGAAGGAGAACCCTATGAATTTGACACCAAGGATAGGGGCAAAGCTGAGTCCCTAGGCAAATATTGCCAAGACTTGGAGCACCTAGTCCATGAGCTCTTTCATGATAACTACGAAGAACTCTACAAAAATGATGAGCTATGCGCCCAAGTCCAGGAGAATGAAGAGAAGGTGAAGGAACAGGAAGAAAGGCTCAAGGCCCTAGAAGAGAAGTTCCAGGAGCAAGAAAAGAAGTACAAGAATCAAGAGAAGAGAGTCCAGAAGAAGAACAAGGAGATGAAGGAAATGAAGATGGAGCTTGAGAGCAATGAAGTGGAACTAGAAGCAGACTTTGACTTGATCAAGCGGCTTCGTGCAGAGAAGAAGGAACTGCAAGAGAAGAACTTGGAGCTGACGAAGGAAGTGAAGGAACTGAGGAGTGTGCTTGATCAGGAAGGCTTCGAGATCCAGGAAGTTGAAGAAGAAGAAGAGGATGATTCCATGGTTGTGGGTTAGGATAGTTAGTGGGACTACCATTTTATCCAGACGTTATTCTTTTACGTTAGTATTGATCAACCAAATTGTGGTATGACAATATTTGGGCTTTTATTTCCAGAACATCCGTGTGTTTTATAAATTTCTAAAGGTTAAAGTGGAGTTGGTGGTTTGTTGTGTTTTGTTGAATGCTTGTATGTGTAGAATTACTTCTCCTAGTTCTGTCTATCTTTTACTCATCTATGCTGAAACCACAGATGCCTCCCCGCCGTAATCCTCAGAACAACAACAACAACAACAACAACAACAACAACAACAACAACAACAACAACAACAACAACACCGAAGCTATGATGCAACAGATGATGGCTGCCCAGACTCAACTGATGACCATGATGGCTCAATTCATGGCAAATCAACATGCACCACCACCACCACCACCACCACCTCCCCCTCAAGTGGATAGACTTGCAAGATTTCTAAGGCTCAGGCCTAACAAGTTCTCCACTGCAACTGAGCCCATAGTGGCAGATGACTGGTTGCGCTCAGTGCACAAGGATCTGGTAACTTGTGAGTGCACCGACCCTGAGAAAGTTAGGTTCACCGCACATCTGCTTGAAGGACCTGCTGCCCAATGGTGGGAAACTTATCAGATTACTCACCCATTGGACACTTTGACCTGGGAGGATTTCAAGGAAGGATTTCGTAATGCTCATATCTCCACAGGCGTTATGAATTTGAAACAGGAAGAGTTCCGCAATCTGCGTCAGGGGAACAGAAGTCTTAAGGAGTACATGGATGACTTTCATGCCTTGTCTCGATATGCTCCTGAGGACATTGACACAGATGTAAAGAGGAAGGCCAAATTTCTCAAGGGTTTAAGTGATGAGCTGAAGATACCTTTGACTGTGGCTTATGCACCAACCTATCAGGCACTACTTGACCAAGCAATCACCCTTGAAGATAGCATGAAGAAAGCTGAAAACAGGAAGAGGAAGATGAATGCAAACAGGCACCACTCTGAACCCTCCTTTAAGAAGCACTTTGTTCATGATGGGAACCATGGTCACAGACATGGAAACCACAATGGGGGCAACTTTCACAAACCCCATTCACACAATCACAATGGAGGATTCAAGGGAAACAATGGAGGACACAAGGGAAATGGACATACTGGACATACACATAACAATGGACAGCATCGCCCAAACCCTGAACCCAAGAAAGATATCAGCCAAGTACTCTGCTTCAAGTGCAACAACAAGGGCCACTATGCCACAGATTGCCCTGAGAGGAAAGTGGACACTCCTACCAAGCCCAATCCTTTCAATAAGGGACATGTGAACCACATCAATGTTGAAGAAGTCCTTGATGAACCTGATGCTGTGATCGGTACGTTCCTAATCAACTCTTGCCCAGCATTGATTTTATTTGATACCGGAGCATCTCATTCATTCATTTCAAGAGAATTTGTAAACAAGCATGGGCTAGTTGAGGAAACCATAGGAAAACCTATAAGGGTAAGTTCTCCGGGTGGAGAGATATTAGCTAACTCCGGGTGTAGACAGTTGAAGTTGAGTATTGGAAAACATCAGTTTCCAGCAGACTTAATCATCCTAGAGACCCAAGGCCTCGATGTCATTCTAGGGATGGATTGGATGACCCAATTTGAGGGAATCATAGACTGTGTAAACAGAGCAATCATTCTCACTACCCCAGAAAAGAAAAGGATTAAGTTCAAGTCAAAATTTGAAATGAAGAAGGTTAGGCTTAATTCTCTTAAGGGGGTTAGCCTCGGTGATGTGCTCATAGTAAAGGAATACCCAGATGTGTTTCCTGAAGAACTACCGGGAATGCCACCGGATAGAGATGTGGAGTTTCTCATTGAATTGGTACCGGGGACAGGACCCATAGCCAAGAGACCATATCCCATGGCGGTTGATGAATTGAAGGAACTCAAGAAACAGTTAGATGAACATCTGCAGAAAGGATTCATTCGTCCGAGTTCTTCACCATGGGGAGCCCCAATATTATTTGTGGAGAAGAAGGATAGTACGCAGAGATTAGTTACGGATTATCGTTCATTGAACGAAGTAACTATCAAGAACAAGTACCCATTACCCAAGATCAATGATCTATTCGATCAATTGGAAGGTGCATGTGTATTCTCTAAGATCGATCTTCGATCAGGGTATTTCCAAATGAAGGTTAGGGAGATGGACATACCCAAGACTGCATTTACCACTAGGTATGGTCTATATGAGTACACAGTGATGCCTTTTGGTTTGACTAATGCACCAGCATATTTCATGAATATGATGAATAAGGTATTCATGGATTTCCTGGATAAATTTGTTGTTGTCTTCATTGACGACATCTTAATTTATTCCAAGAGTCACAAGGAGCATGAGGAACACCTACACATAGTGTTGCAGAGGTTGAGAGAGCACAAGTTGTATGCCAAATTCAGCAAGTGTGAATTTTGGTTGGAGAAAGTTGGATTCTTAGGACACGTGGTGTCTAAGGAAGGGATCGCAGTAGACCCAGAAAAGGTGTCCGCAGTGACTGAATGGGAACCACCCAAGAACGTGGGAGAAATCCGTAGTTTTCTGGGATTGGCAGGATATTATAGGAGATTTATTGAGAATTTCTCGAAGATTGCCAAACCAATGACGGAGTTATTGAAGAAGGATAAGAAGTTCGAGTGGACTGAAACCTGCGAAACCAGTTTCCAAGATTTGAAGAAGCGATTAGTTTCAGCACCAGTCTTGTGTCTACCAGATATAGAGAAAGATTTCCAAGTATATTGTGACGCATCGCGTCATGGGTTAGGAAGTGTCTTGATGCAAGGAGGGAAAGTAGTTTCTTACGCCTCTAGACAACTCAAGAAGCATGAAGTCAACTATCCCACTCATGATTTAGAGTTAGCTTCAGTAGTTCATGCACTGAAGACTTGGAGACAGTACCTGATGGGAAAAAGGTGTGAGGTATTCACTGATCACAAGAGTCTCAAGTATATTTTCACCCAGAAGGAGCTGAACATGAGACAGCGAAGGTGGCTAGAACTCATAAAAGATTATGATTTGAGTCTGCAGTATCACCCAGGAAAAGCCAACGTAGTAGCCGACGCATTAAGTCGTAAAGTTCATGTTAATGGATTAACGGCAGGAGAATTGCCAGAAGATTTGTGCAATGCATTTAAGGACCTTAGACTGGAAGTTGTACCCAAGGGATTCGTGGCATCATTAGAGGTACAACCCATGCTAATGGATAGGATACGAGAAGCACAGAAGGGAGATAAAGTGATGGAAGAAATCAAGACCAATCTGAGTGAAGGCAAGGCCAAAGGATTCCGGGAGGATGAACAAGGTACGATGTGGTTTGAGAACCGTATTTGTGTGCCGCGGAATGAGGATCTTAGGAAACTAATCCTACAAGAGGCACATGACTCACCTTACTCCATACATCCGGGTAACACCAAGATGTATATGGATGTAAAGGAGAGATTTTGGTGGAATGGTCTGAAAAGAGATATCGCAGAATATATTGCCAAGTGTGACGTGTGTAGTCGGGTGAAGGCAGAACATCAGAAACCCGCGGGACTGCTACAACCATTACCAGTACCAGAATGGAAATGGGAGCAAATAGGAATGGATTTCATCACGGGATTACCCAGAACCAAGTCAGGATATGATTCAATATGGGTGATTGTTGACCGTCTGACAAAAGTGGCTCACTTTATTCCTGTGAAAACCACTTACACGAGTGCAAAGCTCGCAGATATCTATATGAAGAGAATTGTGAGTTTACATGGTGTTCCTAAGAAAATTGTTTCTGATAGAGGTACCCAATTTACCTCACATTTCTGGAAGCAACTGCATGAGTCGTTAGGAACAAGACTAGAGTTCAGTACAGCTTTTCATCCACAGACTGATGGACAGACTGAGAGAGTCAACCAGATTCTGGAGGACATGCTTAGGGCATGTGCACTGGATTATAAATCTAGTTGGGATGATAACTTGCCATATGCAGAATTCTCATACAATAATAGCTACCAAGCTAGTATAGAGATGGCACCTTTCGAGGCATTGTACGGAAGAAAGTGCACTACACCATTACTGTGGAACGGTGTAGGTGAGCGTAGCTTATTTGGTCCTGACATAATTCAGGAAGCGGAAGAGAAGGTCAGATTGATTAAGGACAGGTTAAAAATAGCACAGTCAAGACAAAAGAGCTATGCAGATTCCAAGCGGAGGGAAATCACCTATGAGGTAGGTGATAGAGCATACCTTAGAGTCTCACCACTACGTGGTGTAAAGAGATTTGGAATCAAAGGAAAGTTAGCACCCCGATTCATTGGACCCTATAAGGTTCTCTCTCGTAAAGGAGAAGTAGCTTATGAGTTGGAACTGCCAGAGATACTATCAGCAGTTCACAATGTGTTCCATGTTAGCCAGTTGAAGCAGTGTCACCCTGAGATGGCTGAGACAGCACTACGTGATACTGTGCCCTTGGAAGAAGTTCAACTGGAGAGTGATTTGACTTATGAGGAGAAGCCAATCAAGATTTTAGAGATTGCAGAGAGGATTACTCGTACCAAGACAATCAAGTTCTGCAAGGTCCAATGGAGCCATCACACCGAAGAAGAAGCTACTTGGGAGCGGGAGGATGACCTGCGAGAAGAACACCCGCACCTATTTGCTAGCCAATCCGAATCTCGGGGACGAGATTCATCTTAAGGGGGTTAGGTTTGTAACATCCCAATTTTCAAAAATTGCATAAGCATGCATTCATGTCATCATATGCATTGTTTGTGCATTTAGTTTATTTATTATAGGTGGCTTGTTTTGATTTTGGTTTTATCAATTCAAATAATGGAATAAAGGGTGCTAAGTAACCCTAGCCATGTTTCAATTTTTTTTATTTTATTTTGTTGGCAAGACAAGTGCCATATTATTCTATAATTGAAAAGCTCTCCAAAAAGTATTTTTTGCAATTTTTATTAAAAAGTTTTGCTAGGCTTTTAATTGCTGTTTTGAAAACAGAAAAAGAAAAGGAAAAGGGAAAGTTCTGTTAAAAAAAAAAAGAGAACCGGCCAGCCAGCCCGAGCAGGCCCAGGACCAGCCCAGCAAGCTCTCCGACCGGCCCTCCCTCTCACCCTCGCGCGCGCAGCAGCATCCCCGGCAGCCCACTCCATCTCCCCCGCTGACACCCCGGGCCCGCATGTCATCTCCCTCCAAGCCGTGACACGCAAGAACTCACCCGTAACCTAGCAAAGATCGGAGACGAATCCGTTGCGATTTGCTACGGGATTGCCCTCACCTCTCGCCCATATAAACCCCCGATCCTCCTCTCTTTTTCGCCCCAAAAACCCTAGTCTATTCGCCACCAGGCTGCCCGCACCGCACCCCGCC
Organism: Puccinellia tenuiflora; assembly: GCA_012064385.1. NCBI lineage: Eukaryota > Viridiplantae > Streptophyta > Magnoliopsida > Poales > Poaceae > Puccinellia > Puccinellia tenuiflora. Next base: position 396,303 of record QRDG01001302.1, read on the forward strand.
GTGCCGCCCCTGCCGCCGCCGTTTCTTCAAGATTCCGGTGAGCTTCGACCCTCTTAGCTCCTCTCGTTCTCTTCTCTGGCCTTGTCTCTCTCGTGCGCATCTCATGGACAAATTTCCCTAATTTTTCCGTCACCAGATCGTCGTGAACGTGTTCGCCCGACGCCGACCGCCGCCACTCACTACTCCGGCGAGCAATCACCGGAGCAGGAGGAGTCCCTGGACCGCCACCCCTCGCCAACGACATCGCCTCGTCACCCTGAACGCATCGGTACGCTCCACGAACCGTAGCTAATGCTAGATCGTTTTTCCGGCGAACTCCGGCCCCGGCGCCACCGTAGTGTTAGGTTTCCGGCGAGCTCTCCGGCAGAGGCGCCGCCCACCGTTAGTCGTTTTGTTTGGAGCCGTTGGATCGGAGATGGACGCTGTAGATTGGATCTCGCCGCGAAGGGGTACCTGCCAATCAGAAGTCGCCATGTCAGCCGCCTCGTCATCGCTCCGTCAGCACTAGCCAGCCAACCGGGAGCCGCCGCGTGGACGTCAACGCCAACTCAGCAACGTGAGGCTCCGCACCAATCAGAAGACGCCAAGTCGCCAGGGACTTCAGCGAGAAGATTTTATTTTGTTTTCTTTTCAGTTTAGCCCCTGCGCATCACAGATTGGTCCCTGCGATTGAAACTATCATTAATTTTTATTCCTTTATCAGAAAATTATAAATTTTATATTTTCGGATAGCTACTGACGTGTAGAAACTTTTGGCATCGGTAATTTTAGGTTTTGTCGAATTAATTTTGTTTAACTTAAAAAGTGGCTTAATTAGTATTTTGGACATAACTTTAATTTAAAAATTGATATTTGATCAAACTCTTTTGCTATAAATTTGTATGTCTAAGTACTGGCCGTAGGAACACTCCACTATTTATGTAAAAGTATTTTCTAAGTTTTTTGTATTTAATATTGATTAAATGCTTTCTAGGTGTTATTTAATAGTTAAAATTGATTAAAATTAATTAACTTCATATATATTCATCTAATAAAATGACTTAGTCATATTTTGATCTACTTAGTTACAAAGTACTTAGAAATATTACGCCTCCCTAGAGTAACTTTCTTCCTTAGAAATTTTTGATAATAAATTTTGATAATAAAATTTTGACAACACTTTTCCTTAGAAATTATTTTGGACTTGTGTTAGCTTTAGTCCTTAGTTAAAATTCGGCCTCAAGTGTTATGACCTTGGTCCTTAGTCATTTTTGGACCATTCTACTTGCCTTGCATTAACTTAGAATTATTTCATGGCATGGCATGCATGCATCTCTAGTCCTTAGAAATATTTTGCACATCATGCATGACATATTTTCCTTAGAAGTTTTATGAAACTTGTTTGTTCATTATGTATTGTTTGTTGTGTTAGAATCTCCGGAGGGAAACGAGGACTGTTGCAGCTGTTGTTGCTATTCTGCTTGTTGCCAAGGCAAGTGGCACACCCCATAAAATTTCCTAAGTATTTTTACTATGCATGACTTAGAGTATTTCTTTATATGCATGTGTTGGATAGTATTGCTATATGCTAAACCACCATACCTTTACACTAGTTGTGTCTAGAACCCCCCAATGATAACTTAGTAGAATTATTGGTGCTATGCAAATTCTTTTTATTGAAAGCTTAAATTCTACTAAGTTAATTTACCACCTGGGTGGATTTGGGCTTGAATGGTTGCAAGAGTTGAGTGTTGTCCCTAGGGGTTTTACCGATGGGATATTCACTTGTGGATTGCCACCCAGGAACAAAGGGACCAAAGTTTTATCTAAGTGAAGATGCTTCCCGTGCAGCCATTAGTCATATGGGCTCTGGCTAGATGGATTAAGTTGCGTGGACTCCTCCCGGCTTGACAAGCAGATGTAGAGGATGTAGGTGGAACGGGTCAAGCCAGAAGGGAAGGAGAAAATGCTTCCGAAAAGTCTCGTCTCAACTCTCTCCTTTTCCTTAACACAAATTGAGTGCTTGAGGATAGTTTGGGTTTGTTGAGTCTAATGGTGAAAGTGCACAACCTCTGCAGAGTTAAAAACTAAGTACTTAGCCGTGTCCCCGGTTACGGACAATTTGAGCAGCTGATCAAGGATTCAACGGAGGCTCCCAACATCTTATTTCTCTAAGTAAAATTTGATGGGTGAACAAGGGTAGACGAGACTATGGATTTCATGCCATATCGTCTCGAATATTTAAAAGAAAATGTTTTACAAAGTGTTAGGCAAAATTGGCTTTTATGAAAAACAGCCTTGAACTCCACCAGCCAAATATGCATATAGGCTATAGAGTTATTCCACTAAGTGTCCACATAGTGTCACTTGCCAGATCCATTTTTAATGGTATCTGACCCACTCTGTTGCAAATTATTAATTGATGCAGATTTATCTGACGATGAGTAAGGTTTACGTTTGGGTTTCGAGTCTGCACCAACATGTTTTCGCCTGTGGCGCATCATGAAGATGGAGGCTCTTTGAAGATTTATTTCCGCTGCTTTACTGAATAAGCTAGCTTTATGCTATGCAAAGATGTATCAAACCATTTATTTTTCCAAGTCTGGATCATTCGTGTAATAATGGATACAATGTTGTGATATTCATCGTAAACTGTGTGTGCAAATGAAACGATCCAGGGATTTGCACTATACACGGGTACTTGCCATATTTCTAAGTGCAGGTACATTACAGATGGTATCAGAGCATAGTGTTGCCTGTAGGATCGAAACCCTAGGTTTGGTTAGGAATAAGTTGGCTGAAAGCTTAATTTTTTTTACTAAGTATAAAAACTTTCACATAATATTCTTGTCTTTTCTAAGTTCTTGACTTATACATTTTATCTCATACCTTGTTCCTTCTAACTGGGCCCCACACCAAAGAGAGTGTGGACGGGAAAGATCACCCGGTTGTGCAACAAAGTCTTGATCTCTTATGGGTAAAGTAACGCACCTCTGCAGAGTGTAAAAAATTGTAACATGTTACTCCCTGTTCCGGGAAGGAGCTGCGAACGCTGCAGGAAAGGAACTCCATGAAAGTTCTAGCCCTGTGAAGGATGACGGGCATAGTCTTCAGAAATAAAAGCAACCTTTTAAAGAAATGTTTACAAAAACCTTGCATTAAGCTTAAGGCTCCCTGGAGTCTAAAGCTGTAGCTAGTGCATCAAACTTCCCACCGTACATAATGGACTTGCTGGGTAACGCTGGTTACTCACCCTTGCCCTTTTGACCCCCTGCTTAGACTTTGGAGCCATCAAAGGAGTTGACGGTGGTCCATCACAACGTCGAGATCTTCATTAAGGAGTCAACTGCTATTTCACCAACCGAAGCACGACTACAACTATGGCCACGAAGGAGCAATGTCAACGATGTTAAAGAGATCACACTGCCAATGAAAGAGACCACGCTTACTGAAGGAACGAGTACAAGTCAGGATAATCTTATTCCAGATAGAGTAGATTAAGGTGGTGGCAACAGCAGTAGTGGATTAGGAGTTAAAGCTAGAGTTGATCTCCAGCTTAGTGCTACGAATTGGCTCTCTCTGGATTTCATTTGCACGAGGCTATCCTCTATGTATCGAGGAGGTTCTCGAGATTTTGTATTGAATATTGTTGTAATCCTATAGTTTTACCTTGGACCTGCTATGTTTCTGTTGTACCACTCTGAAGGATGTAATATTCACGGATAGGTCCTTCTGTGAGTATTATGTCAACGACTTGCACACTACACCATGCAGTGGTGTGCTGGGTCACCGCAGCTGGTATCAGAGCAAAGCGACCTTAGGTTTGAAACCTTTTAGGAGACTTGTAGGTTGGTAAAGACTATAGGAAGTTATTTTATCTAAACTATATCTATCTATGACCTATGATGGTTATTCACTTGAGAATAATAACATCATACTTATATAGAGTATTCTTATCTATTCTTCTATAAGTATAATACTTATCTATCTCATTCTTTCTAAACCTGGTATACCAGGTGAGAGGTTGCTCTCTATAATAGCTGTCGTGTATCTAAGTCAGTGATATCTATGTGGTATCATTGAGGATGCCATCCTATGAAGTAGAACCCTATTGGGAGTTGATGATGGAAGAATAAGAGAAGAGAAGAACAATGGTGAGTTGGATATACTAAGCCATGCAAGTTATGGTAAGTATGCCACGTTAATATGGTTCACGTCCGAAGAGGATGTCGGATAAAAAGATACCTTTTCAAGGAGGATATGGAGTAGTGCATTTGTCACAAGTAAAGTATTATGGTATTCTTGTATACCAATAGTACCTACACGAGTGAACGTGAGGTTACATTTGAAGATATGAAGAAGTATGGAAGTACGTCAAGGCATGAAGATGAAGTTCAAGTTCAAGAAGACTTAGTTCCTTTTGAACTAAGATGGAGATAGGTATAATTAGACACTAGGTCAGAGTTACCTAATTGCGAATGGTCAATTGTGGTAAATACTCTTATAAGTCACGCTTTGAGTGAAGGGTAAACCTGTTCCTTAAGCCAGTGAGGCAAGAGTTGTTTTATGAAATAGGTCTATAATGTATTATATACCTAACTTGTAATGTATAGCATCTGAGCCTTGGTACTGGAGATGTTTATACTCAAAGTACTACGTATTTTATTGGCTAATGATGCATGAGTGATATATAATTATATCTGGGTTTTATTGGTTCTTATTAGATTTTTGATTGACTAGATCTGAGCATGAAGTTTGAACTCGATGTGCAAATGCATGTTGCAACATTTTGTTCTTTCTTGATGTTACTGGTCTAGAGAGTATATAGGTTAGTATGAGAGCGTTCTGAGTGACCAGAATAGTTGCAGCAATGGAAGCTCGCGAAGAGAAGGAAGTCAAAAAGAAGACAAGGATCTACCAAAGATGTAGCAAGGAAAGCTAAATTAGGAGACATATCCAAGAAGGAAGGTTGTGAAGTTTTTGCTTATCAGGTCACAACGTCGTTCCATAGTTGACAAACACAATGACGGAGGTCATGGAATGACAGAGACAAAAGGGAAATTCAAAGACATTGAAAGAAGAAGCAATAAAATGCAGATACATGTTAATGAGATTGTTCTAACTTGGTGGAAGAGATTGTTGTAGGAGCAAAGAAGAGATATTGTTACTACTGGGAACAAGCTTGAGAAGAAGTTTATCAACATTTATGTGTCCAAGAGTACTATAAGGTTGAAGATAAAGGAGGATGAAGACAGGAAGAACGTGGATATTTCCAGTTTTGCAAGATGAAATAGGGAGTTGATCGTCTATTGTAGACATCATCAATGATGGAAGAAGCAAAACTAATTGCCAAACACGGAAATCATTGTTCCGAAGAATATTAGAATCATAGAAGAAGAGTCTAGTGTGTCATGGATTGATGATAAGCCAAGAAATTTGACCAATTGGGAAGAGAGTATCTGACACTGGTGAAGCCATAGAACTAAAGTTACAACTTACATTCAGAGCCACTATTAAGAAGGATGTTATCAACAAGATTGAAGTCTTAGATTCCTCTCCTCAAAAGGTAGATATATCTTGTATTCTTCGAAAAATTATTAAAAACCTAGTAATCGTATCTCTTTATCGGAAGATGACACTGGGGATTCGCAATATTTTGGTTATATACCTATGTTCTTCGTGAGACCATTAGGTAGGTACACCAAGATTCGAGCAAAAAGGTGAGTTACGAAGCTCGACTAAATAGAGTTGACAGAATAAAGCTCAATGGATTAGAGCTGACGGAAGGAAGTTCGTCTTACCGGACCCCAGAACTGAGGAAGACTCAAGAAACTTCAAGGACAAAAGGGAATTATATATGTCGATTAGTACTTGACGGAGAAGACATGTAGTTAGAAGGGAATACGATGACGAAGAGAAGATCGAAGTAGTACCAAATCTCGATGGATGATGTTCTATAAAGCTGGAAAGAACAGTTAACCCAGAGGTCTGAAACGAAAGCCAACAGTTTACCATCAGAAATAAAGTCTTGCTAGTCTCGGGATTATAGGGAAGTGAACCAATAAACATATCGGAAGGTCGTATAAGGATGGAGATGAAGATCTTCGACAGAGGGCTATAAAGCCATGGAAATGCGAGGAGTCAGAATTAGATGATTCAAGAAACATGAAGGAGTAATAGAATCACTAGAATGTAAAAAAATATTAGATGAAAGTTGACAGATGTATAGTATGGATCAAGGGGAAGATGCAGAAAAGTATGTGGGACAAAGGATCACCAATATCTATGTCCACGTCAGAATGGAATTTGAGTGAATCAATATCAACAAAACTGCTTTCCACTTATCACTACGTGAGAGGAGCCGAAACTTCGGGACGAAGTTTTTGTTAAGGGGGGAAGGCTGTAATACCCCAGTATTTAGCAACCAATGAAGGGTAGAAGTATGATTTTGTGCATCTGCATGCATGCATCTGAAAATCTGAATAAATTTTTTTCGCAAAATAAAACTCTGGAGGGATTGGAGATCATTCAACTTCATGAGTAGAGTTTAGCTCATCTGAGGTGAATGTGATAAGTTTTGACATGATCTCCAGACATTTTTACTGGTTGCGGGAAATAAGATCCAAATTGGAATATACCAATGATATTGAATTGGAGAACTTATTTAGATGAATAGCAAAATCATACATGCTTATATAAATAAGAAAATAACTCATAAGTAAATTACCAACTCAACACCTATCACAACTCAAAGAGTTATTTAAGCAAATTAATAATGTAATTGATGGAAAACCAGAAAACTTTGCCTTTACTTTGCCTTAACCTCAAAAGCTAATACAAATGCTTAAACAATTCTATTTTACATCTAATTTGATCTCCTTATCTGATCTTAGCTTCTTATCTTCAAATCTTTCCAAATTCATTCCTGCAAGACATTTTGAATACTAAAGAAACTTGGGGTGAAATTTAAAGGCTTGGTGTTATATGAAAGGAGTTTGTTAACAAGCCTTGCAACCTTGTTAACATAATTCTTTGTATGCATTAAAGCAATTGAATTTCAAATAAGAATATGCTTGCCAGAAGGAGAGTGACCTTTGAATAAAATGTTTGCTTTCACCACAAGGGTGATGCATTATAATCTTGGAAGTTAAGTAATGGATATTAGGAACTTGCCCTAATATCCAATTATTGACTAGAAAGAATCAATTCTAATATAAGAGCAACAAGGGTCCTTGGATCAGCTGGATCATCTGGAGTCAAGCAGTCAACAAGAATGAGGAGCAGCATCTGATCAATACAAGAGAAGGGACAAAAGGCAACATTGATCTTCTGACCAAGAAGGCAAAGTATCAACCTCTTCAACCCAATCAAGTGCCTTTTTAAGAAAGCAACATAAAAATATTTCTCCAATGAATTAATTCCCAAGGAAGAAAATCAAACCAATGATAAAGACCACAGATATGAATCTTGCAAAGTTACTTAACATCCCAACTCTGTAATATTTGTTGAATAATCTACCAAGTTCATGGCATGTATTGCTTTGAACTCAAGGACTTGGTTGTATCCAAAAATTAATTTGAACACATTTAATTGATTAAAACTTATCTCTATTTTTAAATGTGATTAGGTATTTCAAAAATTCAAAACAAAAATATGTGGAGCTTCTCTACAATATTAGGAGCATCCATGAATTTTTCTATGATTTTTGGACTTATTTAAAAGTCCTAAATAAATGTATTAAGTTGCTGTTTTAATGATTTGGCTAATTAAGGAAAAGACCAGGGGGTTTTCTGCAATTTCTTTTCTTTTCTTTCTTTCTTCTTCCTCCAGGCCAGAAGGACGCCGCCGCCGTGCCGTGCCTTGCCACCTCCTGCTTGCCTGCTTGCCGTCGAGGGGATAAGAGCAGCGAGAGCCGTCCCCATCTCGCTCACTCTCCCCTCTCACGCGTCGCTCTCTCTCTCTTTCTCTCCCATGAAACTGACCGAAACCCTAACCCTAGACCGTACTGCCGCCGTCCTGCCTCTCAAATCGCCGGCAAACGGTGGAGCTCCACGGTCGGAGCCCTTGTCTATCATCTTCGTCTCGTCGTCCTCTACGCAGTGGTGCCACGCGCGCGTGCTGGGAGGGACCGTAGCCGTGGAACGCGTCCGGCGTCCCGAACGCCAGTCGCCGGTGTCGAGCTCGATTCCGTCGCCGACGTTGATCCTCCGGCGCCTAAACCTTGTCCGGCAGCCTCTGGGTGAGCTCCTCTTCCATTTGCCTCTTCCTTTTGCATCGATTGCATTCCGGTTCGTCGATCCGCCGTCGGCCGCTGTGCGCCGCCGCCGCGCGTCGTCGATGCGGTGGTTCCGGTGACCATTTAGGGGCGGCGCCACCACCCCTTGGCTCATCTCCATCCTGCGCATCTGGCGCACTAGTCATCCTCGGCCGGAGTGGCCGGAATCGGCCGGGCCGAGGCCAGCTTGGCCGCTGGCCATGGCTGCTGACGTCAGCTGACGTCAGCACGCCCTTATCCTTTAGCAAAATAAATAAAAACCTGACGGGTGGGACCCGTTGTCAGAAATTTGAATTTTATTCAAATAACAGAAAATAATTCAAACTTATAAAATTCATAACTTTTGAATCATAAGTCAGAAAAATATAAATAATATATCAAAATGCTTAGAAAAATGAAATCTATTTGATTATGCTAAATTGATAATTGTTTAACCAACAAAAAAATAAAAGTTGTTTAGATTTACCAAAATGCCACATAAACATCACTTAAAATTTTGAAATACAAATAAATTCCTAAAATTAAATAAAAATATGTTTTCAACTCCAAATTTTATAAGGATTTCAAATATGATTTTTATTTAATTTATTAAAAAGGTTTCATTGAATGAAAAATTCTAAGATCCATAATTGGATATTATTTCAATTATTTTAAAATAAATTATTTGAAAATAATTTTCTTATGTAATTAATTAAAAGATAGTAACTGGAATTGAATGATACTAGCTTCTAAAACTACTAGTTTTCCGAAAAGAAAATGAATTTGAAATAAAGGTTCAACACATAAAATTTGAACTCAAATACCATAATGTAAATGACTGTTCCGTTACTCATCCAAGGTAAAACACACAAAAGGAGTTCATTTGAAAATCAATCACGCTAAGCGCTTACTTGTGAGTTTGGGTATTTTGGGTTATATACGATGCATCTCATATTTATGCATAATAGCATATTGCAAGTGTTTCCAGTAGTCCTTACCCGGACTACTTTGCTGTTTTCAGATCTCCGGGTTCTGACGCAACCCTAGAACCCCGAAGGGCATGAACTGCCACCTCTATCACAGGCAAGTTCATCACTTGCTCATATCTCTTGAAATATTTGTTAGAAAACTATTTGTAAAACTTTATTATACTATCACCTTTATACAAAAGAAAGCATAAAACCTATTTCTTTAATAACTTGACTATTGGTTGTCTACCTATTTGGTGGTAACCTACTATGGAGGGCAGGTGGGACCATGGTAAGATGAATTGGTCCGGAGGTCCCACTTGCACGGGAAAGTATTACCTAGGACTTAACAACAAATGCCGTCATAATGATTGCGCCGTAAAGACGCGTTAACCATAAGACCTGGAATGGGACGGGAAATGCCATCTGTACTTCTCCCGGATGCATGCCAACGGGTGACCAGGGTCGTACGCGGTAGGTCTTGCGGGACTACACGCAACATGGGTGGGAACCCTTAGGTCCCACGATACCTGGTGCCTATGATGGATTGTAGGGATGTCTGGAACGGGCAATCTGTTAGGCATAGGGGAGGACTTTTGAGTCCGGAACTGTCTGCCTAAAGATTTAGGGGAGGACAAACCTACAAAAGGGTGGGCATGCGTTGTGCGGAGAAGCATAGTGAATGACTTGGATCAAAAACTGGGCCCCACACCAAAGAGAGTGTGGACGGGAAAGATCACCCGGTTGTGCAACAAAGTCTTGATCTCTTATGGGTAAAGTAACGCACCTCTGCAGAGTGTAAAAAATTGTAACATGTTACTCCCTGTTCCGGGAAGGAGCTGCGAACGCTGCAGGAAAGGAACTCCATGAAAGTTCTAGCCCTGTGAAGGATGACGGGCATAGTCTTCAGAAATAAAAGCAACCTCTTAAAGAAATGTTTACAAAAACCTTGCATTAAGCTTAAGGCTCCCTGGAGTCTAAAGCTGTAGCTAGTGCATCAAACTTCCCACCGTACATAATGGACTTGCTGGGTAACGCTGGTTACTCACCCTTGCCCTTTTGACCCCCTGCTTAGACTTTGGAGCCATCAAAGGAGTTGACGGTGGTCCATCACAACGTCGAGATCTTCATTAAGGAGTCAACTGCTATTTCACCAACCGAAGCACGACTACAACTATGGCCACGAAGGAGCAATGTCAACGATGTTAAAGAGATCACACTGCCAATGAAAGAGACCACGCTTACTGAAGGAACGAGTACAAGTCAGGATAATCTTATTCCAGATAGAGTAGATTAAGGTGGTGGCAACAACAGTAGTGGATTAGGAGTTAAAGCTAGAGTTGATCTCCAGCTTAGTGCTACGAATTGGCTCTCTCTGGATTTCATTTGCACGAGGCTATCCTCTATGTATCGAGGAGGTTCTCGAGATTTTGTATTGAATATTGTTGTAATCCTATAGTTTTACCTTGGACCTGCTATGTTTCTGTTGTACCACTCTGAAGGATGTAATATTCACGGATAGGTCCTTCTGTGAGTATTATGTCAACGACTTGCACACTACACCATGCAGTGGTGTGCTGGGTCACCGCAGATACCAAGAAGAGGGTGATACTTGACCGAAATCAAGTAAAGTTAAAATAAGGCAAAAGGTATCAAGACTCCCACAATAAATATCAATTGGAACAAATATCTATGGAGGAGATATTAAATTCCAATTAATACCAATTGAAGGTACCAATCACAAGATAAAGAATAATATGCCAATTGAAAGGATCAAAAATTAATAGATAGAATAGTGTTATAGATAAAAGGAATGCTCCCCCAAGTTTTATGCATTATCTTAGATATTTGCATTTGAATACAAAATGCGCACACAAGGGATCATTACTATCCGTATTTTATCTATAACACTAAACACTACCAATTGAAAAAAAAGATCCATTCAAAAGGCAAGGAAGGCAATAGATAAAGCAAATCAACGCAAGAGCCAATGTGAAGATGGTCTACAAAATCCACCACAATTACTAGTATCACTTGTCATGGACAAGGAGTATATAGAGATATTTCTCGGTGGTATAAAGGAATGATGTACAAGACCAACTTCACCACAAACTAGCAAATGGCAAAAGATAGGAAATAAAACACCAATTTTTTTTAAAGAGGTTTGTTGGTAGTTTCAATTATTCGAACCAACTGGCAAAGCCATGGTTAGAATAAAAGGAAACAAATGGTTTCTCACATAATATATAGGAATGCATATTAGAGAAAAACCACACCAAGCAACCTCACACAAACAAGAACCAAAGGGTAACCACAAAGGAAAAAAGGAACTTGTTTGAGTAAACATGCCACATAGGAAATGGATAATGTACAATATCAACTCTAAGTGGCAAACCTCAAATGTTCAAATTTTTATGGGATTGTAATATGCACATAGCTTATTACTCCCCCATAATGTGATAATTCATTTTATTTTTAAACAAGAGGCAAATAAACCAACTAGAGAAATTAATGGACATTATAGAATTTGAATTTCTCATGAGTATGACATACCACATAGTAGCTAGATAATATTGAAATATCAAGACTAGGTGGTGTGCCTCATGTATACACATTTTTAGGTTTGTGAAGTGCACAAAGCACATCACTCCCCCAAAATGGGATAGTCCATTAATATCTCAAAAAGCCAAATTGAAATCAACACAAGATTCAATGAAGCTCAACACACAGTTACACATACATGATACACAACTATCATACACAACATTGAATAACAAGACAAGTAGGAAAGAAGCATATCATATACAAGCACATGCTAGGAACAAAACTAACACATGCAAGGGAGCAAGCAACTTTCAATGTATATGTGAATTAAATACAAGTTACCGCAAGGAGGAAGCATTGGATGTGAGATATATATTTGATAATCCAATTGACTTGGCTTGATGAATTATACCCATGAACATCCCTTAATTCTTCAAAAGTAGCCAAGTCACCAATGTCCTCCACAATCACCTATTGATCAAGTTGAAGCTTGTTGGTCCCCAACCAAGTTGGGTCCTAAGAGGTTAGTCACAATAGGCTTGGGAACCCAAATGGTGCTTTTCTTGCCACCACTTTGAGCTCCCACATACTTGGCAAACACATTGCCAACTCTATCCTTCCCAAGAGAATAAACATCATCAATTATAATAGGGTTGGATGGGGTACCGTTAGTGCATGAAGAAGCAAAATGACCTTTGCCACGGCAAAGTAGCAACACCGACTCTTCTTCTTCTTAATAGGCTCCTCAACTTGAGGAGCAATAACTTGAGTCTTCTTGGGAGGTGGCCTTTGTTCAACTCGTGGTTGAGCACGAGATTGAACAAGAGGCCGCTTCCCTAGTTGCTTCTCACTAAGAGGCTTCTTCTTCTTCATTGGGCAATCCCGAACATGGTGCCCTTCTAACTTGCACTTGAAGCAAATGATCTTGGCCGGATTCTTGATTTGAACTTGGCCCTTATTCTTGTTGTCAACCTTGGACTTGATCTTGTTGTTGGAGTTGAATCCAAGTCCACTCTTGTCATTGGGGGATTGTTGCACACTCAACATGTTGTCAAGTGCACGCTTCCCTTCATGACGCTTTTCCAAGCCTTTCTTCATAGACGTGGCTTGGGCCTTGAGCTCTCCTCTTTTCTCTACATGGTTAGTGACAACACAAGTACTAGAGGAGGTAGATGCATCATTGTTAGAGCAACAAGGCAAAGCAAGTAATTCATCACATGAGGTACCTACATTTTTAGTGGATGAACTACTAGGACTAGCACATGGAAATTTAGCATTTTTTGTTATGGTTGTGCTATTATCCACATGAGGCTCACAAGATGTTACCTTTGTAGTGACGGCTTCATGAGCCAACTTGAGACAAGCATAGGATGCTAGAAGTTCATCATTAGAGCTAGATAGCTTTTCATGATTTTCTTCCAACTTCCCATAGGATGCTAGAAGATTATCATTAGAGCTAGATAGCTTTTCATGACTTGCTTCCAACTTCTCATACTTGCTCGTTAGCAACTCAAGTTGAGCCCTTAGCTCAACATTCTCCTTCATAATAGATGCTTCACAAGAAGTGGAGTTAGTAGCACAAGCATCATTAACTTTAGGAATAGAAGAAGATAACTTGGCAAGCTCTTCATTTAATTTAGCATTTTCATTTTTCGTGACCTTATATTTAGCAATGGCATGGTCACGTTCTTTAATGATTTTAGCAATTATTTCATTATGAGACTCCTCGATAGATTCTAGTTTCTCCTCTAGAGAAGCACGAGTCTCTTGCTCTTCCACAAGAGCATCTTCAAACGATGCTTTCTCCATAGCATCATCTCTTTCTATCTTACCCTTTTCTTCAAGGCTTGCTTCCAAGGCCTCAATAGTTTCCCCACGCTCAATAAGAGTGCTCATGATTTCAAAGAGGTTAGCTTAAGCACTTTTATTAGTAGGAAGGGCTTTAAGAATCATTAGACCTTTATTTTGAAGAAGGGCATTAATTTTTTCCATATCAACTTCTTCATCATTATTGTCATTATCATTATTATCATCATTGTCATTACTAGAAGAAGATTTAGCCATGAGACAATGAGAGGTGAAAGATGAAGAATAATTGATTTTTGAACTACTCAAGTTCAAATCTTGTTGCATAGCAAATTGGGTTTCCTCTACATTATTATTAATGCAAGAGTTAGAGGGAACACAAGCATTTTCATCATGGCAACAAGATAAAGCAAGCATATCATAAAGAGGTTCATCCAAGCAAATTTTTGATGATATGCAAGGACTATCAACACTAGCATGTAAATCATTTATAGTGCTACGAGTGTTTAGGTCCAAAGATGAAGCATTGCAACAAGATTGAGATAAATGATCATCAATAATGAGCTCACTATCAAGGTTGCAAAACCTATCACTACTCACCATTTCATTGGATTGTGGCTTACCACATTTTGGTGAAGTAGATGAAGACGAGGACTCGTCACGGCCGGAGGTGGAGGGAGAACAATCATCCTCAATAGAGTGGACAAATCATATTTATCTTGTAGCTTGGTCCAAAGCTCATGAACATCCCGGAGAGGCATGATTGACTCGAAAACTACAACACTCACAAATTGCAAAACTCGTTAGATGCTAGAGCATCTAGATATAAGTTTTTCTCATCCTCTAAAGTCGTACTTGCGTAGTCCTTTGGAGGAGAAAAACCTATATCTAAGATACGCTCAATATTGGGGTCCAAGACCCGTAAATGATTAAGCATATGAGTTTTCCAAACATTAAAATTTGTGCCATTAAATCTAAACAAGGAATTGTGCACTAAATCCCTAGACGACATCTTTACTCTCTAGGCGGTAAAGCCAAACAAGAGAGACGAGGCTCTGATACCAATTGAAAGAACAAACAATGCCCGGATGTCGCCTAGAGGGGGGGGGTGAATAGGCGATTAAAACTTTTTCTAATTAGGGGCTTGATAATTGCGGAATAAAACTATGTGTTTAAATTAACAAGCCAACAACCTAATATGCTAGGGTTACCTATGTGCACCAACAACTTATGCTAAGCAATTAAAGCAACAAGATGATAGCAAGATATGAACTTCAAGCACGAAGGCTATCACAATGTAAATTGCATAAGTAAAGCTCGGGTATAGAAATAACCGAGGCACGCGAAGACGAGGATGTATTCCCGAGTTCCTCCTTGTTAAGGGAGTACGTCTCGTTGGAGGGGTGTGAGCTCGCCACAAGAGGCCTACTCAAGATGCCACAAAGGCCTCACCCTATTCTCCGATGAACCTCACCCAAGGGATCGGTTCACCTTCCACTATCGGAATCCTTCGAGGCGGATTCCGGAGCCCTTTACAACATCTTCTTGGGGCACACACCCACAACTCAATTGGGGGCTCCCAAACTCGTGCCGAAGCTTCACAACTCGAAGTCTTCGCGGCACCTCCAACCGTCTAGGGTACACAATGCACCCAAGAGGCAACAAGCTCTTGGGAACACAATGCACCCAAGAGTAACAAGCTTCTCAACTTCGATCTTCACGTATCACCGTGGAGAGAGCAATCCGATGCAACTAATGCAAGAGGCAAGAGCACACAAAGTGGTCAAGTCCTTCACTCTCAAATTCCAACCAAGCAACAAATGCTTTGGGGGGAATAAGAGAAGAAGAACAAAGGGATGAACACAAAGCAACCCCAAATCTAGATCCACTAGGTTCCCCTCACTTAGAGGAGAATTTGATTGGTGGAATGGTAGATCTAGATCTCCTCTCTTCAATCCCTAAGTTTGGGCAAGAATCATTGGAGGGATGGAGAGGAATCAAGCTCACAAGGTTAGCAACAATGGAGGAGAGAGAAAAGCAAGTGAGCAAGACAAGCAACCAGCACTTGGGGGAAGAAGGGGGCTATTTATAGCCTCCCCCAAAAACTAGCCGTTGGAAAACCGCAGGGCCGGAAATTCCGGGTTAAAGGGCCGGAACTTCCGGCCTGGGGCCGGATATTCCGGGGCATACACCGGAATTTCCGGTGCCCCGGGCCGGAATTTCCGCCCCTCAGAAAAACTGCAGAATGAGCAATATGAAAACGGGCATATCTTTTGCATCCGGACTCCGTTTTCGATGATCTTGGGCTTGTTGGACTCGCAACGAAAAGCTCTACAAGATCATGCAGAGAAACATCATTGTCCATCATGTGAGGAGGAGGTCACAAGGAGAGAGTTTGACCTCTCTAAAAAGGTCATGCCGGGAAAACCTCCCTTTTATGAAAACCGGAAATGCCGTATCTTTTGCAATTGAAGTCCGAAAGAGGTAAAATCAATTTTGTTGGAAAGAGGACAACAAAAGCAACCTTTGTAAAAGACAAACAAGTAATGGAGATTTTGCAACGAGATGGAAGATATAAATCTTCCGCACGGATGAACCGGCAAAATCTCCAATACCGAAAACACAAAAGAAGACGCAAATGCAAACCGTTTTCGGTGACCATGGCTTTGTCATGACAAGCATGACAAGCACCAAGACCACACCACGATAAGATCCAAATAAGAACCAATAAAGATGATTGCATGGATGCAAAGGTTTGAGCTCTCCACGAACGATATGATCACGATACTCGGTCGAGAGCCCCTCTTGATAGTACGGCTATCTATCCTATAACCCGGTCTCTCAACTAACATCATGAGACCGGTAAAATAAAACCCCTATCAAGATCATACCTTTGCCTTGTGCATTAATCCACTTGAGGTCGAAGAAGACGATCTTCATCTCCTCAAGACGAACCACCTTTCTTGATTGCGCCTTGCTTGGTGAAGATTCACATGACGCTCCCCCATACACCAAGATGGGGAAAGCACTCTTCGGCATAACTTCACTTGAACATGAGTATTGATCAATCCGCACATAGCCTTGATCAACACAACTTCTTCTTCTTCTTCCCTTGAGCTTGACTCCAACAAATGGAGATCAAGCAAAGCACCTTGACTCCAACACATGGAGACAAGCTTGGCCTTGATCAACAAATGATCTTCTACCTTGACCTTGACTCCAACCAATGGAGACAATCAAGCTTGGCCTTGATCAACAAATGATCTTGACACAAGCTAAAGGACAACCTACACATAGAGCTCAACACAAATATTAGTCCATAGAGATTGTCATTAATTACCAAAACCATGCATGGGGGCAACCATGCACTTTCAGCTGTCCCGCTCGACGCCAGCGGCCTCTACTGCTCGCTCCGCCGCCTCTCGCTCGAGTCCATGGGCGACCTCGACGCCTCCTCCGAGTTCGACCCCGCCACCCCGCACAGCCAGGAAGGGGGGCCGGACACGGGCCGCAGTGCCAGCATCACGGGGGGGGAACCCCTTCGACGACCAGCTCTTCGACCTCGTCCGGCCCGACGCCGTGGACGAGCTGTGCGCCATCGCGGAGCGGATGAGCCGTGCCGGGTACGCGAGCGAGCTCGTGCAGGTCTACTGCGGCCGGCGCGCGGCGCGTGCACATCATGGACCTCACGGCGTGCAGTGGCCGCCGCTTCTGCTCCTCCCCTGCACGGCCCAGCTCGCCGCCGACCTGGCCACGCGAGGAGGAAGGCGTCCTCTGCTCGAGGACGACGCTGGGTTGGGGGGGTGGCTGGGAATATGCCTGACCCCAGGGCAAAAATTTCCGCCGGCGTCCCCCCAAGCGCGCCGGCAAATCGCTCTGGGGGGCACCAACGACCGGGGTTGCTCTTAGACTTTCCATTCATCTCCGAACTGCCTCTATTTCTCACATTGGCTTTTTAGGTTGTTGATCCATTTAACAGAGGTAGTGGACCTGCTCCTATCTTTGTACAGTTCAAGCAACTGCATATTTGGAGCTGAACTGGAGGTAAGGCTGTGAATTTGCTAGGAAGTCAGGACATGTGTGGAATGTTTTCATGCATGCAGATTGGTTAAAAGAAGTTCTGACATATTGCATAGCTCAAAGGTCAACATCTTCAACGTCTTCGACGGGATGGGCGTTGATGGGATAGTCTTCTACTGGTATTTATAACATGTTACTTTAATACTAGCGCATTTAGAGCTCAATGTGAACAAGTTTGATTTGTACTAATTTACAAATGGCTGAAGCTATAACGGATACATATTGAGTAACATGCATGAGTATTGTTACTTTTTTTTTCCTGAAAAGGAAAACTATTACAGTTTATAAATTATAAAAAGCAACAAGTAACTCCTCAAACCAGCATGTCAACTATTGCTCGCCGCAATAATTCCCTCGGGCGCAGCAAAGCGCGCCAACCCCTTCTAGTACAAACTCGGTTTTGTCCCACTTTTAGCTTTTTTCACTGTTGGTCTCCTCGTCGAATGTTTGCATTCTCATATCTCCCTGTCATTAATGTTGATCTAGGGGAGGATGAGGGAGGACACCTCAGGTGTCAACAATGTGTCTGTTGTAAACCCGACCAAATTTAGACTATGAATAGGTCAAAACAGATATCGGTCTGTTTATGTCAGCACGTTAACGGATAGAAATGAATACGAGCGGACCAAATGGATCGACCCGTCGAATTAGCCCTTACAGTAAGCACGCGCGTCACTTGGCTTACGTGCATTGTGCGTGCAGCTCGTGCACGGCCCGAACGCATACAAGTACTCCTAAGTGACATCTAGAGCAGAGACAGACAATAAGAGGAAACCAGAAAATGGCTTATATTATGGAACGTCATGGAGACAGTACTAGCTAGTACTATGTGAACAAGGTGAAGAAAACTGAAACCAGAAAACTAAGACCACTAATGGTCTCCACGCAAGATCTTCGAGACTTCGATTAAACAGGAAACAACATCGTCCAAGAGAAAGCAAGCGCGCGTCAAGTCGTTTCGCCGATGCGCCGCCGGTTCTCACGTCACGGGAGCACGCGGCTGAACACACGGGACACGTCGGACGGCCGGACGGGCTTCACCAGGAAATCCTCTGCGCCTTCCTCCAAGCATCTGATTATCAACACAAATTAATCACTTAAACCTCGGAACATTATAGGGCGGCCTGGGTTAAAAATGCAGACCTGCTGATTCTTGTTGGAACGTTCTCCGAAGACATGATCACCACGGGGATCTGCTTCAGCTTGGATGACTCCTGCATAATAATAATAATAATAATAATAATAATAATAATAATAATAATAATAATAATAATAATAATAATATACAATATCTAAACTGAAGCAGTTTTGGGCAACAACAAGAAAAGATTGCAACTGAGCTGGACTTGAGATGAAATAGGCACAGTATATATATATATACACACCTTGACCTTCTTTAGGAGCTCGTATCCCGTCATCTCCGGCATCCAGTAATCCGTTATTATCACGCTCACGTTGTTCTCCTGCTGGATGAAATCCGCAAACACAAAGGTAGAAGATCAGAAACATTCACAAACTAGTAGTACTAAAAATGCAAGAAATTGCAGCGAATTGATGCAGGGACAGATCAAAAGCCGGCATATATACCGATCCTAACAGCTCCAACGCCCTCCTCCCGCTATCCACGGCCGTCACTGCAATCACACACGAAAGCAACAAGATGGTCACTTCTCATGCATGCCGGCAAAACAGCTGACGAACTGCAACAAACTCAACCGCATATACGCAGGCAAACGCGTGTAGGTATCGAGATCTGCGACACTCACCGCGGAACCTAGACCCGCGAAGGATGCCGGCGATGACGGCGCGGTCGACGGAGCTATCGTCCACCGCAAGGACGTGCAGCGGCGCACCCCCGCAGGCCGCCGTCGCCGCCCCCACCACGCCTCCGGCGACGCTCGACATCTCAAATGCTCCTAGCAGATAACAGAGGGTACGCGCCGATTGTTTGTATCTCTGTCGATCGAGTCTCGACAGGCGTTTATATGCAGCTAGCCACACAGCTAGGGGTCAAGGTGAGCTCATCAGGGGGTGGAGAAAATATACAAGGGAGTAGCACGGGAGATCCTGGTGCAGGGAATCCGGGACGGATACCGAGGCACGCACACGACACACGTGCCTGATTGATGCTGATGCGTGTACGTACGCGCGCGGCGAGTAAAAGCAGCAAATCTTCTGTACGTTGCTGCCTGTATTAACTCGATCATGCCTGTCACAGCCAAGGACAAGGATCTCCCCTCCTTTAATGCCAAGAGTCCTTTTGATGCGTCATGATCTCATCGATGATAGTATGAATCAGCTTGCGATACGATTATACGAGCTCCTGTTTTGGGCGGTGTTTATATTTGGGGGTCCTGGAAAACCGTAGCTCTAGGATCGAATGCCAACTAGCGCATTGACAAAACCACCTTCTGGCGGTAAAGACATGCCAGTATATACGCATATCCCAATTATTGTTTACGCAGTTTTTCTTGAGCGGTTGTTAATAGCAACCGTGAGCATGAGATGAAGTCAGGAAGGACACACCGCCCATCAGTGACTGATGAGCACATATCTTGCTAATTAAGAGCAACTCCAGCCGTTGGCCCCCCCAGGGTATCCGGCGAAGGCTTTTTAGCCCGTTCGCCGGCGCCCCCCAAGCCTTGGGGAGGCCTCGGTTCCCACCCGCCCCCCCAGCTTTCAGCCCCAAGGCACTTTTTTTTTGAATCGGCGTGTTCCCGCTACATATCGGCGATCATCGCTAGTCCGGTCAAGCTTAAAAGAAAACATAATTCGGTAAAAAAGAGGCCAAATCGACGACGTCGACCTCAAATCGCCGGCTCGTCGTCCTCCACTTGCACCACGACGGAGAAGTCGGTCGATGGCGCAGCGATCTGCGGCGACGATGCCGGCTCGTCGTCCTCCACTTGCACCACGTAGGAGGGAGCGGTCGATGATGCAGCGATCGGCGGCGACGATGCAGGGGTAGTACTGGTGCTCGGCGTCGTTTTCGTGGTGGAGCCTTCCGTTGTCGGAGTCGGGGTCATCGTCGGGAGTGGAGTCGGGGTCGGGGTCGGTGGTGGAGTCGGGGTCGGGATCGACGCGGGTATCTCGTTCAGGATGAGGTCGCGCTGGCTCATGTACCACGCCTTGACCTTGGCGTCCATGATCGTCGCCGGGTCGGCGCTCATTAGGAACGCCAGATCGGTGTTCCTCTTTTTGGCCGCGACGTTGGTTTTCAGGAGGTCGATCTTCACGTCTTGTTTCTCCATCATCTGCAACCACCTCGCGTCGAACTTCTCGTCCCTCTTGACGGCGTGGGTCTTGGCGTCGGCAATACACTTCTCGATCGACGTGTGCAGCCTTTCTGTCGCCGGTGCACTCGCCCTCGCCGCCTTCGCCTTCTTGTTCCCTTCTGGACGTCCATCCGAGGCTCCCGACCCCGGTTCGTCGGGGTTGAAAGGTTCTTTCCCCTTGCCGAGGTTCAGACGAACCTCGGCCCACTTCTCGCACTTCTCGATCCTGGAGAAGACATGGAGGAATTTGAACTCGGCGCCTTTGCTGTCCTGCCGGTACATCTCGAACATCCGGACCATCTGCCGGCGCGCAACAAAAGGAAAATGTCAGCCGAAGAAGAAACAAACAGACTATGGGCGACCGAGTCGGGGTTTTTACCTGTCGCTCGACGTCGGCGCCGCTCTCCGGGCGAGCCATGACCTCCTCGACGATTCCGTGCCATTTGCTGCAGGCCGCCTGGACGACCGCCCAGTGGTTCGCCATCGCTTTCTCGCCGCGCGCCATGTAAAATCCTTTGAACTCGGGGTCGCAAAGGTTGCGCTCGTCGAACGATCTCTTCACCCTCGCCCAATAGTTCTCCGAGTTCTGATTTGCGCCCGTGATTGGGTCAATGCTCACCGTCTTCCACGCTTCGGCGAGACACTCGTCTTCCTTTGCGGACCATTTGATGCGAGGCTCGGCTTTGTCGGCCGCCTTCTTCTTCTTCTTCTTGCGCTCGTCGGGTTGTTCCTCATCCTCCGCGGCGACGGGTTGTTCTTCATCCTCCTCGTACTCGCCGTATTCTTCCTCCTCCCCGGCGAACTCATCCCCGGCAAAGTCTTCCCCGGCAAAGTCGGCCTCTTCTTCTCCCGGGGGGAATGACGCCGCCGCCGCCGAGCCAGACGCGATGATGTCGTCCATGCATGCGTCCTGTGACTCCTGCGATTCGGGCATTTGGCCGAGCACGCTGCGGGTACTATCGAACTCGACCGGAGGGTGGAACAGAGGACCACGGTATGGCATGGCCGGCGAGCCCCCGGTGCCGGCGCTGAGTGCGGAAGGGCCGCAGAACGCTATGTTGGGGTTGAATCCGCCGTGCGGGTCGCCGTCTCCGTACTCCAGCGTGTCCCCCCTCCAGTGGGGTGTTGCCGGCGACGCCGGCGAGAAGGCGGTGGGCGACGGCGACGGCGAGAAGACCGACGGTGACGGTGACGCCACGCTTGCTTGGCTTCCTCCTTGGCTTCCTTGGGTTCCCCAAGCGCCGGGCGGCAAATAGAGGCCGTGCGGCGCAAACAGTGGGGACGGCGCAGTAAAGCACAGTTTCCCGGCCGCCGCCGCCGCCGCTCGTCGTGTCTCCTTGGCCTCCTCCGCCTCCTTGGCCTTCTTTCTCGCGGCCCTTGCCTTGCGGTCGGCGGTGAGCGTCTTCCTTCGGTCGACTTCGTTCGCCCACTCGGTGTTGCTCAAGCTGTCCGGCCGCCCCCTCCCCCTCCCCCTCCCCCTACCCCTCCCGCCCCCCGCCATCTTCGCCGGTGGTTCTTCGCCGGCGGCTCGTGGGTTGTTGAATTTCTTGGGCGCCATATGGGAGGCGATTGCCGCGGGAAACGGCGGGAGCTACGGTATATGGAGAAGGAAAATGGAGGGAAAGCGAAACAATAATGGCGGGAATCGTGTTGTCTCGCCGACAGGGCTGGCCCGCGCGGCGTTTCCCTTGCGCCGGCGTCCCCAGGCCGAACCCAGCGCGCTGGGTTCGGCCTGGGTACGCCGGATAACTTTTGGGCCAAATCCGGCGAAAAACGAGACCCTGGGGGCGCGACTGGGAGAAAAATCGTCCGCCGGCGTCCAAAAAACGGTCCTGGGGGGGCTCTTGGGGGGGTGGCTGGAGTTGCTCTAAGCTAGAGCAAGATTAGGCCGGCCGGAGGTAGACCTACTAACTAACTAACGTATCAATCTGAATAGATAGCGTTAGAAAAACAAACTATAACTAACTAACGTATCAATCTGAATATCGTCAGTTGACACCCCGCCGCAGTCGATACGTCGGTGCTTGGCAAGACGCATAGACTGGACCGGAACAACTGAAAAGACGCCGGAGGTAGACCTTTGGTCATGATATCGGCAAGCTGCTGAGTAGTGGGCACATGAACGACCCGAAGTTCGCTGAGAGCCACTTTCTCGCGCACAAAGTGGATGTCCAGCTCAATGTGCTTTGTTCGTCGATGATGAACTGGATTGGTGGACATGTACACTGCCGATATGTTGTCACAGAAGACGACCGTAGCCTTGGGAAGAGAGGAGCCGAGTTCACCAAGAAGTTGCCGCAGCCAGACGCAGTCGGCAACGGCGTTAGCAACTGCGCGATACTCGGCCTCCGCACTGGAGCGTGATACGGTTGCTTGTCGTTTGGAAGACCAGCTAACCAACGCGCCGCCGAGGTAGACGCAATACCCGGAGGTTGATCGCCGTGTATCCGAGCATCCTGCCCAGTCCGCATCCGAGTACGCGACGATGTCGAGGGAGGGTGAGGCCGGCAGAAGCAGGCTGGAGCTCGTGGTGCCACGAACATAACGCAGAATGCGTTTGATGGCATCTCCCGAGGATAATGCATATGTAGACATATTTGCTGTACGGCATACGCGAGATCCGGGCGCGTCATGGTCAGGTACTGCAGGGCGCCGGCGAGGCTGCGGTACTCGGAGGGATCGTCGACTGGATCACCGGCGTCGACAGCAACCTTGGGAAGGGTGTCAACTGGTGTGGATGCAGGTTTGCACTGGACCATGCCGGCACGCTGGAGAATTTCATCAGCATATTGCTCTTGGCTAAGGAAGAAGCCACGAGACGTGCGACGCACGCGGATGCCGAGGAAGTAGTGTAGGGCCCCCATGTCCTTCATGGCAAACTCGAGCTTGAGCTTGGCGATGAGAGCGTGAAGGAGCGTCGAGGAAGAAGCCGTCAAGACGATGTCGTCGACATAGAGCAGTAGGTACGCCATCTCGGAACCCCGCCAGAGGATGAAGAGCGAGGCGTCGGAGCGGGAGGCGGTGAAGCCTATGGTGATGGCGAAGGTGGCAAAGCGCTTGAACCATGCTCAGGGTGCTTGCTTCAAGCCGTAGAGGGACTTGACAAGCTTGCACACGTGATCACAACGGTGGTCGTCGACGAAACCAGCAGGTTGATAGCAGTACACCTGTTCGTCGAGGACGCCGTTGAGAAAGGCATTCTTCACGTGATGAACGGGCCAGTCACGGGAGCATGCCAGAGTAAGCACGGCGCGGATCGTGGCTGGCTTGACAACCGGTGAGAAGGTTTCCCCGTAGTCGATGCCGGGACGTTGGGCAAAGCCACGAACGACCCAGCGCGCCTTGTACCTTTCGAGAGAGCCATCCTCGCGTGTTTTGTGCCTGAAAACCCACTTGCCAGTAACAATATTAGTGCGCGGCGGCCGGGGAACGAGTGTCCAAGTTCCGTTTGAGGAGAGGGCATCAAACTCGTCTTGCATGGCGGCGCGCCAATTGGCGTCTCGGAGTGCTTCCCGAACCGAAGAAGGAACAGGCGAGATGGGTGCGGTGGCGAGTTGAGCATAGCGAGGATTTGGTTTCACGATGCCGTGGCTTGCGCGAGTGGACATGGAGGAACGAGCAGGCGGCAGCGCGGTGATCACAGAGGTGCGTCCTGGAGCTGGTGTGAGCGTGGCCGAGGGTGGGCCGTGGCCCAGCTGTGCTGGAGCGGCCGAAGATGGGTCGCGCGGGGCGTTAGATGGGCTGCATGACCTCAGAGGGGTGCATGCAGAGGAGTGCTCCTGATCGACGTGATCGACAGGTTGGGTTGTAGTGCCACCAATCTGCAGAGAACGAAAGGGAAAAATTTGCTCGACAAATGTAACGTGGCGAGAGAAAATTATGTGCCGGGAAACAGGGTCATAGCAGCGGTATCCTTTGCGTCCATCAGGGTAGCCGAGGAAAACACACGGGAGGGATCGGGGAGCGAGTTTGTGCGGTACCGTGGAGGTGATGTTGGGGTAACAGAGGCAACCAAAAACACGTAAGGCCCGATAGTCAGGTGTGTGGCCATGGAGGAGCTCATATGGTGTGGTGTGAGCATGAGCTTTGCACGGTCGTCGGTTTAGGAGGTAGGTGGAGGTGGCAAGGGCTTCGGCCCACCATTGTGGCGGCATGGAGGCATGTATGAGTAGGGTGCGAATGCCGTCGTTGATGGTGCGAAGGATGCGCTCGGCTTTTCCATTTTGCTGGGAAGTGTAAGGACACGTGAGGCGCAGGATGGTGCCATGGGAGTCGAAGAGAGCTCGGTTTGCGGTGTTGTCGAATTCACGTCCATTATCGATTTGAAAAGCCTTTATGGAGCGAGCGAATTGAGTGTGAACGTACGCATAAAATAGAGTTAGAAGATGATGAACTTCAGATTTGTGACGAAGAGGAAAAGTCCAAGTAAAATGCGTAAAATCATCGAGAATTACAAGATAATATTGAAAACCAGACACACTTAATACAGGACTAGTCCATAAATCACAATGACAAAGCTCAAAAGGGGTGGATGTTCTAGTGGTGGATGAAGAAAATGGTAGCCTAGTGTGTTTGCCCAACCGACATGCATCACAATGTGTGGGCAAACTTTTATTACAACTGAATTTGAAATATTTGGAGGCGTTCGCCATAGCTTCTGCGCCGGGGTGTCCAAGCCGCTGATGCCAAAGTTCCGTGGAGACGGTGGCATGGAGGTAGTGGGGTGGATGAACGAAGGGGTAGAGATCGCCGGTGGAGTTACATCGGTGAATCACCCGTCCCGTTGCCAGATCCTTGATAGAGAAACCAAAAGGGTCAAATTCAATTGAAACAAAATTGTCACGTGTAAAAGCACGAACAGAAACTAGGTTTTTGATGAGGGAGGGAGAGATGAGTATGTTGTGGAGAGAAAGGGTGCGGGAGGAGGTAGGGAGGGAGAGAGAGCCTGTGCCGGTGATGGGGAGAGAGGAACCATCGCCGACGATTACAAATCAAACTCGCAGGCTTTAACAATCCATAGAGCCAATCTTACGGACAAGTTGGCGTTCCTCTCTATATTGTTCCCGGGTATAATTCCGGCATATTAATATACACCGTGTTCCAATATAGACGTACCGGCTTCCTTAAGTATAATTCCACATCATTAATTCCATGTTATTTCCGCAAGACTTCCACACTGGAGTTTAATTCCGGACAAGGTAGTAGATATATAAAATATTGCAAAACACAATTTCCTACAATCTCCACATGAACGCCATGAATTGTTGACTTGGGCGTGATATTTTCTAATGCCCTGTTTGGATGCACAGAATTGGGGTCCGGAATTGAATTGGATTGGAATTCCAAATCCAAGATGGAATTGAATTGGCCTCCAATTCCAATTCTATTGTTTGGTTGTTCATTGTATTCGCTGTTGGAATCGATTGAATCGATGGAGGGGGAGGGATTCACGCCGGCACCTGCGCGCCGCCGTGGCCGTCGTAGACGCCGAAGAAGTGTGCGGGCAGGCGGAAGGACGCGCGGTCGAGGCCGTTGGCCGCTGCGTCGTCGGCGGCGACCATCCAGAGCGGGAGCGCGGGACGACGGCCGCGGCGTCCTCCATCTCCGGGCGGCGGCCTTGGACGGACACCAGCCCCCAGAGCGGCGGGGAGTCGAGGGCGAAGACGCTCCTGCTGCTGCTGCAGGCGGGGAGGAGAGGGGGGCGCAGCCATGGCGGCTGCTCGCGGACGGACGAGGCGAGGAGGGAGGTCGACGGCTCGGGGCGGCGCGCGGGCGAGGGGAAAAGGGGCGAGGTGGACTGGGGGAGGCCGGGCCGGAGAGGAGCTGCCGGCGGGGAGCAGGGCGGCGGGGAGCAAGGAGGTCGAGGAGCAGGGCGGGGGCGGCGGGGAGCAGGGTGGGGGCGGCGGGGAGCAGGGCGCCGGCGGCGGGGAGCTGAGTGGGGGCGGCAGGGCGCGCGCATCGCTCCTCCCGACCTCCGTTTCCGAGCAATTCCGAGGTGGGAGGCTCGGAATTATTCCCTCGCGAACCGGTACGCTGCGGGGTAGACTCGGAATTGGTCTCCAATTCCAGGCCCAAATTCTGAGCGCAGTCCAAACGACGGAATTCGGAATTGGGGCTCCAATTCCAATTCCGAGCCCCAATTACGTGCAACCAAACAGGGCATAAGGAAATTGCACCTTCCACCATCTGCTACTCAATGTGTTGCACAAACCACCACTTAGATAGATTTGTTTTCTTTTTGCAGTTTTCACTATGTGGTGGTTTCATATGTTTCAGTTTCCACCATTGTTCATCTAATCAACTATTTAGCCATGTTGACAGCAAAACTAACAGCTGGGCCCGCATGTCAATGCTCCAATGAATGTTAAAAAATCTTAAACACTTAAAAAATCATAAAAAGTTAGTTAGTCATCTAAAATTATGAACTAAATTTGGATACACTATAAAATGTAATAGACTCCATTATATTTGCAACATTAGTTTTTACTTTAAAACGTTTTTATGCTTATATTTTAAAACAAATACAAGTGATGTACTAAATAAATCATACGAAAATAATTAAACGTACAAAAATCCACATGACAATGAGTTCATAAATTTTCTATCCATGAGTTTTTGTTGAAAACTTTTGGATGAACAATTAAGTTTCTAAATATCCTTATTATATCTTGTAATCGACAAAAAACTCATAATTTTTGGATGAATAATCATTTTTATAATTTTTCAAAGGTACTATATTTTCTACATCAATTGAAGAAATGGCATGCGAGGCTTAGCTCTCATAATTATCTTTTTATGATTTTTTAAGTTATTTAACTTTATGTACGTTAATTGGACTACTGACATGCGGTCGGGCCAAATGGTTTTGCTATCAACATGGTAAATAACTGATTAGATAACTAAGTGGTGAAACCTGCAACAGATTAGACCACCACCTGATAGAAACTGCAAAAAATCCATCCAATTAATGGTTTGTGCAATACAAAGGGTATGAGACTAGGATGTGGTGGAAGTTGCAACTTTCTCCAATTTTTCATATGATGGCACTGGAGCAGGATCTAGCAAACAAGTACAAACGTTACTGGGTGAAATTAAATGACTAGGGTCAAACCCCTCCATACGATGATACGTATATCTGCCATGACAAAAAACATTTAAATGCGCACCAAACCACAGAAGAGCTGGTCAATCCTCAGTACGGTACTGGCTTCGGGAGATTTGACGGTTGAGGTCGATCTGGTCACCTGGAT
The DNA here is from genome assembly GCA_012064385.1 of Puccinellia tenuiflora. Taxonomy (NCBI): domain Eukaryota; kingdom Viridiplantae; phylum Streptophyta; class Magnoliopsida; order Poales; family Poaceae; genus Puccinellia; species Puccinellia tenuiflora. The sequence goes on from QRDG01001302.1 coordinate 424,459, forward strand.
TCTGCAAGAGAAAGCTGTACGTGTACTGGCTAGGAGTAGGCGGGGAGTTGATGGCGTTGTAGCTTCCCAGGATGAGCAAATCTTATGGCTGGATGCGGACGTGCAACCGTAGTGGCAGAGTGCAGCACTGTGTGGCGAAAACTATCTATGCGGTCAGTAAAGAGGATCCCATGGCTGGATCTCGAGGGCTGTAAACACGCAAGCTATCTATGCGGCAGACTGGCAGCGCCTAGCATCAGCGTGGCTGGCGTCAGTGCATCGTCTAATGCCCGAGGCATTGAGTCTGCTGCTGCTAGGCGTGGTCGGTTGGCCCTGGACAAAAATCGGATCTCTCGGATCCAAGAGAAAATTGCACAAAACTACAACAATGGGGTCGGAGCATCTCCACCGGGCGCCTAAAATGTGTCCGGTACATCCTAATTGGAAGCCCCCTTTATTGGGTGCCGGACACTTATCCGGTGTTTTTTTTTTCGCCTCCCACACCGGCATCCCCTAAACAAATCCCCAAAGAAAAAATTCTCAATATTATAATTAATTTCGTTCGATTGAAATAAAAAATTGATACAATTTGATTCGATTTCGATACAAATTTGATACAATTTGATTCGATTTCGACACAAATTCGATACACATTAATTTAATCTAAACTCTAATTGTAGCGGCAGACTCCGATGCTTTCCCAGTGCATTGTTCGAGCTACTCCCCACACATGTCGATTGCGGAGGAGTCTAGGCAGAAGCTCTCAGCTCATCCTTACCGGCACTGCTCGAGTTATTTCTTACACACGAATATATCTCTGGTCAAGTGGCCGTTTCAGGCTACGTCGATATCAATGCTCGACGTAGGAAGCGGAGAAATCTCTCATTGACCAGAATCTTGAAAGCCCTTGTCTCGTACGGAATCGATATCAATGGTCCGCGCAGCTTGGTGGCGGAGGAAGAGCTGGCTCCTCCTCGTCGGACACCGGCTCGGGCGGCTTGTCGTCGGTGCTCGGACCTCACCATGATGTCCCAGTACGTCACCAACGCGTTGAACGGAGGAAGATTGCTCCGCTCCTCCTCCGTTACTGCGCCGGCGACCTCCGCATGTGATACGTGTCAAACGTATCTATAATTTTTGATTGATTCATGCTTGTTTTGTGTCATTGTCACATATTTTTACTATCTTATTATATCATTTTTAGACATTTTATTGGACTAAGCTATTAACAAGATGTCCAGTGCCAGTTCCCTGTTTTTGCTGTTTTCTATTTCAGAAAATCTATTTTTAGAAATATTCTCGGAATTGCACGGAAATTTACGGAAAATTTTTAATCGTCAAGGAGCCAGAGACCGAATGGCGACTTGGGGGGCCACCCAGGGGCCAGGCGACCCCACCAGGACCCGCGGGTGGGGCCCGCCGCTGCCCCCTGGAGGTCGCCTCGGCCCCCCTCGACGCCTATAAATTCCTATTTGCCCTAATTTTGATGGGGCGGTGATTTTTTCCACGAACTCCACCCGAAGCCGCCGCCACCTCGAAACCTAATTCGGGGAGATTCTGAACCTATTCCCGGCACCCTGCCGGAGGGGAGATTGATCCCGAAGAGCTCTACATCATCATGCCTTCCGCCGCGATGATGCGTGAGTAGTTCCACCATGGACTACGGATCCATGGCAGTAGCTAGATGGTTGTCTCTCTCCCTTGTGCTTCATGTTTATGATCTTGTGAGCTGCTGAAAGGATCGTATGGGCACCTAGAGGGGGGTGACTAGGTGCTACACCAAATTTTAATTCTTTTTCGATTTTAGGCTTGACACAAAGGTAAATTCTCTAGATATGCAACTACGGTGAATTTACCTATATGACAAGCAAGCAACTACGACTAGGCAAGTAACAACGATATAAGTAAAGACAACTAAGGGATAGAGATAACCGAACGTAGAAGCACGCGGAGACAAGGATGTATTTCCGATTTGCTCCTTGTTAAGGGAGTACGTCTCGTTGAAGGGGTGTGAGCTCGCCACAAGAGGCCTACTAAAGATGCCACAAAGGCCTCACCCTATTCTCCGATGAACCGCACCCAAGGGTTTGGTTCACCTTCCACTATCGGAATCCTTCAAGGCGGAATCCGGAGCCCTTATAATGTTCTTGGGGCACACACCCACAACTTAATCGGGGGCTCCCAAATCAACAAGTCTGTCACAAATACAACAAGTAGTAAGCACAAGAATCTAGGGTAACACAATGCTAACCCTAGAAACAAAATCCCTCAAGTGAATGAGGGGGAAATGAAGAACGGCTTGGTGAAGATGTAGATCGGAGAAAGTTCCGGCCCGGAGGCCGGTACTTTCGGACTCCTCCAGAACACTCAAACTGGACAGGAAAGCGATTCCGTTTTTGCGACGATTCTTTTTGGATTTCCTGCATAGCTATGATTAAACATTAGAGCACTTAATTGTATTGTTGTCAACATCAAAATCATATGGGGATGGCACATGCTCTTTCAATCTCCCCCTTTTTGGTGTTGACGACAATACAACTAATTAGCATAGATGGTTTGCAAAAGATAAACGGGCTCCCCCTAAAGGAGCTCCCCCTATCTTTTGGAAACCTTGCAAACATATCAACATATTCATAAGATAGATAGGATAACATAGATAACCATATGAAAATGAAAGCTAAATAAAAGCTAAATAGTTCAACAACGTTACATGCTCACATCATGCATAGAGAGTTCAAATGAAATTAAGCTAAAAAGTCATGGGAACACGAGATAAAGAGACAGATCAAACAAGGCAAACTCGTGTCCCGCCCATGCAAACCCCGGAGACTAAGGCTATGCTAAGCACTTCTCCCCCTTTGGTGTCAAGACACCAAAAAGAGAGAAGCGAAACTACCATGCCCCATGAGATCACTCCTCCTCATCAGACCACACAACACGCTCGGCGACCCAGGTTGCCTTGGGGGTAACCTCCTCCTCAGAGCCATCGGACACAGGGAGATCCAGCTTGCGCATGATTTGCTTCTGACGAAGGCGGGAATTCTTCTCTTGAACATGAGCTTCATACATGCGATCATCGAGCAGATAGAAGGACTTCTTGATCTTGATTTGGATCGACTTGAACCACCCAGGTTTCTCAACAGGAGCATCACTCACTTCCTTCTCTTTCTTGTTACGGTCAGCTGGCAGCACATGTTGCTTACGGCGAAGTTTCTTCTCTAAGTGAGGACGCACAAGCAAGATATGATCAAGACGCTGACTTTCATGAAGATATGCCCATTTGCCAACAATGAGCTTCATAATGTAAGGAGCATAACCTGGAGCGCGCCGATCAATGATAGAGAGCCACAGTTCCTCAAAAAGGACATTCATAACATCCAGTTTCTCCCCGGTCCCTTGCTTCTCATGACACAGAATCAGCAAATCAGTAAGATACCCATGGACTTGATCACAATTGCCCACGCGAGGATAGAGAGTCTCACGGAAAATGCGATGCATGATCTCAAAGGTGGGGATGAGATCCTCAGTTTGCCCCGGAGTGCCACCGGACATGGTGATAGGGGCAAGCACATCTTTGCTACTTGGACGGTCGTTGCCATGAACTCTCCATCCGGTGTTGACTTGATATCCCAAAAGTGCAGCAAAATCAGTCCACTTGGCAGTCACATGCTCCTCTTTGATCATCCAACGAAGAATGGGGTTCCGTTCATCTCCAATATGCACGGTGGCATAAAACTGCCCAACCAACTCCTCATCAAAATCCTGATGCAGCTCCATGATATGAAGCAACCCAAACTCCTCACACATGGCATAGGCTTCGGCAAAGTAGTCCTTGAACTTCGGAGACGTCAAGTGAGGCAAGTTCGGACGGTGTTGAGTGACCACGGCATTCCTCTGTCCCAGATAAATTTGATCATACACAAGCTCTTGATCATTGGTGTAGAAGCGGGGGTTGCGAACGTTGTCTTGGCGAGGAAGGAGATAGGGGTTCTTCTCACGGTACTCTTGGTACTCCCGGGGGGGCATTTTGGTGAAAGAAACCGAGGGGGGAGGTTTCTTTGCCACTGACTTCTTGGCAGTCCCACTGGTTCCGGCAGCATGTTTCTTCTTCTTAATATTGATTTGACGAGCAGACTTGGTCTGTGGCATGACCCCGGACTCTTCCTCAAAATCTTCCTCAAGGGTGCGTTGCTTCTTGCGGGCTAAGAAGGAGGCACCTGAGAGTGAGCAACAAGATAGGGAGGGAACTAGGAAAGACAAAAGTTCGCAATAAAAACAAGGTAGTTGCAAAGAGTAGCCAACTCATATAGATATTGAGGACACCGATAGTATCGAGAGGAGCCCCGGGGACACCCCACGGAACACCCAACCACACGTGCCCGAGTGACACGGGGAGATTAGGGTTTCTCAAGGTACTAGAGGTTTCTCCAAGATCTACACGAAAAACCTACTCTAGACAACTAAACACATCTAGTAGTGGTCCAAGACATACTCCAATAAAGATTGTACCCAACAATCGTGCATCTAGAACTTGCCCTATGTCATATCTAGATTCAACAAGTGAAGCCTAGAGCGAGCATGAAAGAGGGAAAATACCGGAGGCCATGGCGGAGGATGTCGAGGGGAACGATTCCCTCGGACCAGATCTGAAGGAGGGGCATCGGAGGAGCTCCAATGGAGCCCTAGGAGGGCCGGCGGCTGGGTTGGGAGAGAGAAGAGAGATTGGGGTCGGGAGGAAGAAGAAAGGGAAACCTAACTTCCTCCCCCCGCCCCGTGTCCTTAAGTCACTCAAACCCGCCGCACCGGTAGTACCGGCGGAACTGGCGGTACTTCCGCCCACAGCAGTTCTTCAGACTGCTGTGAAGGCTGCCGAAAAAATTGCAGGGGACGGTAGTACCGGTTGTTTCGCCGGTAGTACTGCTCCTATCAGAAAAACCTGATGCTTGTTTTTAGAGAGAATTTAGTGTTAGATGTAGACCAAGGGTTTTTGGGGAGATTACGGGCTTAGGATAGACAACAAACTGTCGTAATATGGTACTACACTCATGTTTGTAAGATACAACAAAATAAAAGCCAATCATGAGTGCTTTTCCATCCCACGCACATAGTGACACATATAGGTCTAGCAAAGAAACAAAAACACCAACTAAGAGCCAACTCCCCACCGAGGAGGTTGGTGGCCTAGGCCACCATATATGAGTTTAGGAGAGTGAGACACCGCGAAGATGTATCTTGGGTTCTTACTCAAAACTCATCATTTAACCTCACAATTCATGAATTGAATATACAGTAGACAAATGAATCATTTAATATTGGCATAATGGGGGGGGGGAGAGCCCAATAGTTAGTACAACACTCCCCCTAAATTCATGCCTACACCTAAACCAAGATATTTAGTCAACCTATAGATGTGTGTGCAAGATGGTCATGCCAAGCTCCTTGAATCCACGATATTTAGCTCATTCCTCAAATAAGTGAATCTTGCTTCATCAAGTGGCTTCATGAAGATATCGGCAAGTTGGTCTTTGGTTGGCACATATGCAAGCTCAATATCTCCACGGGCAACATGATCCCGAATGAAGTGATGACGAATCTCAATATGCTTGGTTCTTGAGTGTTGCACCGGGTTGTAAGCGATCTTGATAGCACTCTCATTGTTACACAAAATAGGCACTTTGTCACAATTGACACCGTATTCCTTTAAAGTTTGGCTCATCCATAATAATTGAGTGCATGCACTAGCGGCGGCGACATACTCGGCTTCGGCGGTGGAGAGAGAAATACAATTTTGCTTCTTAGAAGACCAACTCACCAAGGACCTACCAAGGAATTTGCAAGCCCCGGAAGTTGATTTCCTATCATCTTGATCACTGGCCCAATTTGAGTCCTTAAACCCACGAAGAGAGAAAGATGAATCCCTTAGATACCACAAACCAAATCTTGGGGTATGAACCAAATATCGTAGGATTCTCTTGACTGCCAACATGTGGCTTTCTTTAGGAGCCGCTTGATACCTTGCACACAAACCTACACTCAACACAATATCGGGTCTAGATGCACAAAGGTAAAGCAACGAACCTATCATGGAGCGGTAGAGTTTTTGATCCACATCTATACCCTTTGGGTTAAGTTGTTGATGGCATTTGGTATCCATAGGAGTCTTCTTCTCCTTAGCATCCATCATATTAAACCTCTTGAGCATGTCTTGAATATACTTTGCTTGGCTAATAAAAGTCCCTCCTCTTAATTGCTTTATCTCAAATCCAAGGAAGAACTTCAATTCGCCCATCATGGACATCTCAAACCTATCGGTCATAAGCTTTGAAAATTCATCATTAAAAGATTTGTTAGACGAGCCAAATATAATATCATCAACATATAGTTGGCATACGAAAAGCTCCCCTTTAACCCTCTTAGTAAAAAGAGTAGGATCAATTTGCCCAACTTCAAATCCACGGTCTAACAACAACTCTCTAAGGTGCTTATACCACGCACGTGGTGCTTGCTTAAGTCCATAGAGCGCCTTATCAAGCTTGTATACATGGTTAGGGAAGTTGGGGTCCTCGAACCCCGGGGGTTGCTTAACGAACACCAACTCCTTTAAAGGACCATTGAGAAAGGCACTTTCAACATCCATTTGTTGCAATTTAAAGTTATAATGGGATGTATAAGCAAGAAGGATACGGATGGACTCAAGGCGAGCCACGAGAGCATAGGTCTCTCCAAAATCAATTCCTTCAACTTGAGAGTACCCTTGAGCCACCAATCTAGCATTGTTCCTCACAACCATGCCATGTTCATCTTGCTTGTTCTTGAAAATCCATTTTGTTGCAATAACATTGCGGCACTCCTTTGGCTTCTCAACTATCTTCCAAACTTTATTGCGCTCAAAATTGTTGAGCTCTTCATGCATGGCTTGCAACCAATCCGGATCTTCAAGAGCATCGGACACTTTCTTCGGTTCCACCATGGCAATATGATCTTGATGATCACTAAAGTTTGCCAATTGCCTCTGGGTGGACACTTTTCCTCTCACATCACCAATCACTTTCTCAAGGAAATGTTCATGACGTTCCATGGTTCTTGCAACTCTAGCTCGACGACGGGCTTCGATATCCTCATTGCATCTTGGAGGTATCACTTGATCATCTTGATCATTTGAGTCCCCGTCTTGACCGGAAGGTTGACCTTGATCATCACTAGGCACGGCTTCAACATTTGAAGAAGAAGATGATCGAGCAAGGTCTTAATCACGGCTAGCATCACGAATAGGTGAGTTGGGCTTGCATAGCAAATTGATCAAGGGGTTGAGGGTCTTCAACTTGTTCTTGGGTTGGTGCAATAGTGAAAGAACATGTGCCAACCCCATTGGTTTTGATGTTGACAACAATACAATTAAGTGCTCTAATGTTGAATCTCAGTTGTGCAGGAATTCCAAAAGAATCGGTGCGAAAAGATGAGCAATGTGGTGTTTTCAGGGTTCACCGGAAGTACCGGTAAAGTCACCGGTACTACCGCTGGATACTTCCGGCGGTACTTCCGGTGGCTGTTCCGTTTACAAGTTTTCGGTACTGGAATGGCCCCGGAAGTTGCACCGGAAGTAACGCCGGTACTTCCGCTAAACCGGAAGTACCGTCGTGATCAGCGGTACTACCGCTGGCTACTTCCGGAGCCACTTCCGGAACCAATACCGCTTATGAAAATGAGCTTCTGTATAGTTTCCGGAAGTAGCACCGGAAGTGCCACCGGTACTTCCGCCAAACCGGAAGTACCGGGCCTCCCAGCGGTACTTCCGCCCCTGCGGGAACTGGACGACGCCGAAGAAGACCATTGACTGAAGGACCGGAAGTACCGGCCCTCCGGGCGGTACTTCCGGCGCTGCGGGATAAAGAGGCCTCCCAACGGCCAGAAGATGCCTCCAACGGCCAGTTTTTGTGAAGGAGTATAAAAGCTCCTTCACCTACCTTGGAATAGCTAGCTTGTTCATTTCTCTCACCTCCATTAATGCCCTAGCAAGCTCAAGCTCCAAAATTCGAAGATCTCCCAATCCCTCCACCCAAATCCATTGATTCTTGGAGGATTGAAGGAGAAGCCTCGGATCTACAACTCCACCGAGCAGTTTTTCATTTCCCCTTCATTCATTTGAAGGATCTCATTTCTAGGGTTAGCCTTGTGTTGACCTAGCTTGTTGTTCTTATCACTTGTTGTAATTGCTACAGATTGTTGATTTGGGAGCCCCCAATTAAGTTGTGGGTGTGTGCCCCAAGACCGTTGTAAAGGCTCCGGAATCCGCCTCGAAGGGCTCCGATAGTGGAAGGTGAACTAGGCCTTTGTGGCGAGGTTCATCGGAGAATAGGGTGAGGCCTTTGTGGCGTTGAGTAGGCCTTTGTGGTGAGCTCACACCCCTCCAACGAGACGTACTCCCTTAACAAGGAGGAACTCGGGAATACATCCTTGTCTCCGCGTGCTTCCATTTCGGTTATCTCTTTCCTCCCTTATCTCCCTATTGTGTTTCTTGCTTAGTTGTTTTTGTCCTTGTCATATAGATAAATTCACCGTAGTTGCATATCTAGAGAATTTATCTTTTGTGTCAAGCCTAAATTGAAAAAGAAATAAAAATTGGGTAGCACCTATTCACCCCCCCCCTCTAGGTGCTCATACGATCCCCTTTCAATTGGTATCAGAGCCTTGTCTCTATATCTAGGCTTCACCGCCTAAGAGAGTATGAGTACCTCCGGTGATGATGCGGATCCTAAACCCGGGGTGACCATGGAGGATCTTGATAACTTGGAAACACGTCTTAGATCCACCATGGACACTCAAATGAAGGAATTGCGTGAGATGATCGCGCAACTCCTTCCTAAGGGAGTAGGACCCACACCACCACCGCTAGAGGTAAATTCTTCCGCCGCGCAAGCATCGGAGGTTGAGGGTAGTGATGGAACTAAAGAATCCCCATCTAAAAATGCTAGTGGGAAGGAGACGTATAGTGAGGTTCCTCACATATACTCCCCCGACCCACCTATCCCTCATCCTCATATAAACAATAGGGGTGACCCACCCAAGTTTAATCCATCTTGTTTTTCTAATTGGCAATTTCTTATGAGATCTTATATGAAGAGTGCTTCAATCGAGCTTTGGAGGATCATCGAGGTTGGCTTCAAGGCACACGACCCCAACAACATGACAAGAAGAGAGGTTGTTGATTGTCAACTCAATGAATTGGCTCTCAACATGATCCAAACCGCCGTGGGGGAGAAGCACATGTCCCACATCGAGCTTGCCACCACCGCCAAAGAAGCTTGGGAGACTCTCTCCAATGAGTTCATCGGCAATGAGAGCATGAAGAGGAATAGGTTTGAGTCCTTGAGCAACCAAGCCGAGGGCTTTTTCATGTTAGAAGGTGAAGAGCATGAAGACATGTATCGAAGACTCAAGACCCTTGCCACTCAATTTCGGTCACTTGGGGCAACTCATGTGGATGATGCATGGATCAAGAGGAAGTATGTGAGTGCTCTATGGCCCTTTGAGTCATCCGACTTGAAGAGTCTCCAAGGGAGGCACAACTATCACCTTATGTCATCAATGGAAGTCATGCAAGAGATGTCCGCATTCAAAGTGGCCGCCAAGAACGCCGAAGATGCTCGTGCTAGAGCCATTGGAATGCACAAGAGTTCTCCCCTAGCTTTGAAGGCCAAGATGGTTGCACAAGACAGTGATGATGAAGAACAAGAAGATGTATCTCATTGGAATCCCAAGGAGCTTGAGGACACCCTCAAGGACTACTCGGCTCTCACTTTGTCTCACTCGCACAAGGATTTTTGGAAGAGTCCATCTAAGGCAAGAGAGTTTGTGAACAAGTCAAGTGGAAAGAAGGAGGGTGGCCAAAGGGTGCGTTCGTGCTACAATTGCCAAGATCGCTATCACTTCGTAGCCGAATGTCCCTTTGAAAACCGTGAACACCATGGAGGCAAACTTGTCCGTAAGGTTAAGCCCAAGATCCCCAACAAGAAGCCATTCTTCAAGAAGAATCCCACCAACAAGAAACCTCAACGGATGGTGTTGATTGCTCAAGAGGAATACTCATCCGGGGAAGAAGAAGAAGAAGAAACCAAGAGTGAAGTGGCCGGGATTGCCATTGCATCAACTCCATCTCTCTTTGAATCCCCCAATGAAAATGTCTCAACCTCTTCCGCAAGATGTCTTATGGCCAAGGCCAATGAGGTATCATCTTCTTTAACTTCCAAAGCCATGAGTAATGTAGATGATCCTACTAGCCTTGAAGTTAAGGAGGAACTTGTTGCCTTGGATCACTTTATATCTAACATGCAAGGTGAAACCAAGAAGCATGTTGAGACTCTTATGAGTCAATATGATGATGCTCTTGAAATGCTAGAGGTAAAAGGTAAAATAGAAAGAGATGATGCCATGGAAATTGCTTCTCTAAAAGATAATCTTGAAGAAGAACATGAGCTTAGAGTTTCTCTTGAAGAACAACTAGAATCCATAGAAGAAACTAATAATGAAATTGTTGCTAAGCTCATTAAGGAACGTGATCATGCTAGAGCAAAATATAAAATTTGCAAGAAAGAAAAGGTCGAGCTTGGCGTTGGTCATTCTAGACTAACCGAGGAGTTAGAGAAGCTCTCTAAGGCTCACAAGGCTTTGGAGAGTGAGCTCTCCACCCTCAAAGAGTCGTATGAACAACTTCAAGCTCAACCATCTAAAATTGATGTGCCTAGCTCCTCTACTCCCATTACTTGTGATCATGCAAATATTATTGAGGAAAATGCTAGGTTGAAAGTTAACCTTGCTAATGCCATCTCCCGTGGTAAGAGACCGTTTGTCCCTTCCAAGGAGGGGAGAGGTGGTGTTGGTTTCGTTGAGAAGGAGAAGAAGGAGTCCTTCATGAAAGATGCTAGGGCACCCCCTAGTGCTCCTCAAGCTAAGAAGGCCAACATCCCTAGTGCCCCTCAAGCAAAAAGGGTCAACATTGCTAGTGGTAGTGCCACAAGGGGCAAAACTACTAGCGATGACTTTGCGGGAAAGACTAACCCCTATTACATTATCTTTGTTGATTATTATGGGGATGTCTATGCGAAATTCGTTGGTCCTAGAAATGTGCCTATTTACCGCTCTATTTGGGTTCCTAAGACCCTTGTTGCTAACAAAAGAGGACCCATTGAAAAATGGGGACCTAAATCAAAGCAATGATTCCTTGTAGGACTATGCTTCGGCGGGTCAAAATGGGTGCTTGATAGTGGATGCACTAAACATATGACCGGAAGCAAAGAGATCATGACGGAGTTGAGAACAAGCATAAATGGAGGAACCGTCACATTTGGAGACCGATCAAAGTCTAAGGTAACGGGTTTGGGCAAGGTGGTAGTTGCTAAGGATGTCACCTTAGTAAATGTCATGCTTGTCGAAAGCCTTGGTTACAATTTACTTTCCGTCCATGCTCTTAATAAGATGGGTTTTGCCGTTTTTATTGATGTTGATGTTGTGGTCATCTTGTGGAGCAAGACTCTAAAGGTCGCTTTCGTTGGGTACGTCGAGGATGATTTGTTTGTGGTTGACTTTTCGGGGAAAACCACTACAAATTCGATGTGCCTATTCGGAAAGGCCGACAAGGGTTGGTTGTGGCATCGCCGCCTAGCCCATGTCAACATGAGAACTTTGCAAAGTCTCCACAAGGGTGGCCACATACTCGGACTAAAAGAAGATGTCTCTTTTGCCAAGGACCGTGTTTGTAGGGCATGTGTTGAAGGCAAGATGCATGATTCTCCTCACCCTAGCAAGACAATCATTTCATCCAAGAGGATCTTGGAGCTTCTCCATGTTGATCTTTTTGGTGCCGTGCCCGAAGCAAGTCTTGGTGGGAAGAAATATTGCTTGGTGATTGTCGATGATTATTCAAGATTCACTTGGGTTTATTTCTTCAAGTTGAAGAGTGAGACCCAACAAACCTTCATCGACTTCTCCACCGAAATGCAACGACAACACAATGTCCCCATATTGGCTATTAGGAGTGATAATGGCTCCGAGTTCAAGAACTACACCCTCAATGAGTTTCTTAGTGAAGAGGGTATTCGTCATCAATATTCCGCCGCATATACCCCTCAACAAAATGGTGTAGCCGAGAGGAAGAACCGGACTCTTATGGATATGGCAAGGTCCATGCTTGCGGAGTTTAAGACTCCGTTAAGTTTTTGGGCGGAGGCTATATCCACGGCATGTCACTCATCCAACCGGCTCTACTTCCGCAAAGGTTTGAACAAGACTCCGTATGAGATCCTCACCGGCAACAAGCCTAACATCTCCTACTTCCGTGTCTTCGGTTGTAAGTGTTTCTATTTGATCAAAGGTTGTCGCCTTACTAAATTCGCATCTAAATCTCTAGAGGGTATTTTTGTTGGCTACGGTGGCGAATCCCACACTTATAGAATCTATGATAAAGCTTCACGGCGCATCATAGAATCTTGTAGTGTGGTGTTCGAAGAAAATGACGGCTCCCAAGTGGCGCAATTTCATGTTTCCGATGTAGATGATGTAATACCTCAAGAAGCCATAAGAAGAATGGGTGTGGGATTCTTCCGCCCCATTGAGGAACCCCTTGTGGTGGATCGAGAAGGACAATGCTCTACTCATGTGGAGCCTTCATCTACACAAGAAACCGTTGCCCAAGAAGAGCAAGTTGCACCAACCCAAGAACAAGTTGAAGACCCTCAACCCGTTGATCAAGTTGCTATGCAAGATTCAAACTCTCCATCTCATGACGCTAGCCAAGATCAAGACCTTGCTCAACCATCTTCTTCAAATGTTGAAGCCGAGCCCATTGATGATCAAGGTCAACCTTCCGGTCAAGACGGGGACTCAAATGATCAAGATGATCAAGTGATACCTCCAAGATGCAATGAGGATATCGAAGCCCGTCGTCAAGCTCGAGTTGCAAGAACCATGGAACGTCGTGAACATTTCCTTGACAAGGTTATTGGTGATGTGAGAAGCAAGGTGTCCACCCGGAGGCAATTGGCAAATTTTAGTGATCATCAAGCTCACATTGCCATGTTTGAGCCAAAGAAGGTTGCCGAAGCTCTTGAAGATCCGGATTGGTTGCTAGCAATGCATGAAGAGCTCAACAATTTCGAACGCAACAAAGTTTGGAAGCTAGTTGAGAAGCCAAAGGAGTGCCGCAATGTTATAGGCACGAAGTGGATTTTCAAGAACAAGCAAGATGAGCATGGCATGGTGGTGAGGAACAAGGCTCGTTTGGTGGCTCAAGGGTACTCTCAAGTTGAAGGCATTGATTTTGGAGAGACCTATGCTCCCGTGGCTCGCCTTGAGTCCATCCGTATCCTCCTTGCTTATGCTTCTTGCTATAACTTCAAATTGCAACAAATGGATGTTAAAAGTGCTTTTCTTAATGGTCCTTTGAAAGAGTTGGTATTCGTTAAGCAACCCCCGGGGTTTGAGGACCTCAACTTCCCTAACCATGTCTACAAGCTCGATAAGGCGCTCTATGGACTTAAGCAAGCACCACGTGCGTGGTATGAGCACCTTAGAGAGTTATTGTTAGACCGTGGGTTTGAAGTTGGGCAAATCGATCCCACTCTTTTTACTAAGAGGGTTAAAGGGGAGCTTTTCGTATGCCAACTATATGTTGATGATATTATCTTTGGCTCATCTAACAAAGCTTTTAATGATGAATTTGCTAAGCTTATGACCGATAGGTTTGAGATGTCTATGATGGGCGAGTTGAAGTTCTTCCTTGGATTTGAGATCAAGCAATTGAGAGGAGGGACTTTTATTAGCCAAGCAAAGTATGTCCAAGACATGCTCAAGAGGTTCAATATGGTGGATGCTAAGGAGAAGAAGACTCCTATGGATACCAAGTGCCATCTACAACTTAACCCAAAGGGTATAGATGTGGATCAAAAGCTCTACCGCTCCATGATAGGTTCGTTGCTTTACCTTTGTGCATCTAGACCCGATATTGTGTTGAGTGTAGGTGTGTGTGCAAGGTATCAAGCGGCTCCTAAAGAAAGCCACATGTTGGCGGTCAAGAGAATCCTACGATATTTAATTCATACCCCAAGGTTTGGTTTGTGGTATCCAAGGGATTCATCTTTCACTCTTCGGGGTTTCACGGATTCGGATTGGGCCGGTGATCAAGATGATAGGAAATCAACTTCCGGGGCTTGCCAATTTCTTGGTGGGTCTTTGGTGAGTTGGTCTTCTAAGAAGCAAAATTGCATTTCCCTCTCCACCGCCGAAGCCGAGTATGTTGCCGCCGCAAGTGCATGCACTCAATTGTTATGGATGAGGCAAACTTTGAAGGAGTACGGTGTCACTTGTGACAAAGTGCCTCTTTTGTGTGACAATGAGAGTGCTATCAAGATCGCCTACAACCCGGTGCAACATTCAAGAACCAAGCACATTGAGATTCGTCATCATTTCATTCGAGATCATGTTGCCCGTGGAGACATTGAGCTTGCTTATGTGCCAACCAAGGACCAACTTGCCGATATATTCACGAAGCCACTTGATGAAGCAAGATTCACTTATTTGAGGAATGAACTAAATATCGTGGATTCGAGGAGCTTGACTTGACCATCTTGCATACACACCTATAGGTCAATTCTCTATTTGGGTTTAGGTGTAGGCATGGACATAGGGGGAGTGTTGTCCTAACTATTGGGCTCTCCCTCCCCCCATTATGCCTAGATTAATGCATTCATTGTTCTACTCTATATTCAATTCATGAATTGTGAGCTTAAATGATGAGTTTTGAGTGAGAACCCAAGATACATCTTCGCGGTGTCTCACTCTTCATACTCATATATGGTGGCCTAGGCCACCGACCTCCTCGGTGGGGAGTTGCCTCTTATTTGGTGTTTATTTGGTGTTTCTAGACCTATATGTGTCACTATGTGTGTGCGATGGAAAAACACTCATGTTTGGCTTTTCGTCGTCGCATCTTGCAAACGTGAGTGTAGTACCATACTATGACAGCTTGAGCTCTCATCCTAAGCCCCATCTCTTCCCTAAAAGCCATTCCATTTCTAAAACTTTAAATTCCCTCTAAAACAAAATATCTAGTTTTTCTGTCTGGGGCGGAACTACCGGCCGGATTACCGGTACTTCCGGTCGCGCGGAAATTTCAGCGGTTTTTCCGTCTGAAAATCCCGCGCGGGCGGAAGTACCGGCCCGATCGCCGGTACTTCCGGTGCGGCGGGTTGAAGCGACTTAAGAGGTCGGGCCGGGGGGAAGGAACCCTAACTCCTTCTTCTTCCCCCCGCGCCCAGCTCTCTTCTCTCTCTTCCTCCAAGCCACCAGCCACCCAAGGGCTCCCGTGCAGCCCCTCCGGTGACCCTCCGTCAGATCTGGTCCGAGGGAAACGTTCCCCTCGTCATCCTCCTCCATGGCATCCGGTATTTGTCCTCTCTCACGCTCATTCTAGGCTTCATTAATTGAATCTAGATGTGATGTAGGACAAGCCCTAGATGCACGATTGCTTAAGTTCAATCTCGTTTGGAGTATGATTTGGACCGGTACTAGATGTTGTTAGTTGTCTAGAGTAGGTATTTCATGTAAATCTTGGAGGAATCCCAAGTACCTAGTGAAACCCTAGCTCCTCACCACTCTTGGGCCCTTGTGTTTGGGTGTGATGTGAGGTGTCACCGGGGTTTCCCTCGGTACTATTGATGTTCTCAAGATTCACATGGCCTAACTACTCTTGATAACTACGTTGTTTTATTGTGAATTTATTGTCTCTTCTAGTTCCCTCCCTACCTTTGTGCTTAACTCTTAGGTTGCTCCTCCTCAGCTTCCTCCCGCAAGAAACAGCGCACGGTTGAAGAGGACATTGAAGAAGAGTCTGAAGTGATGCCGCAAACCAAGTCAACCCGGCAGATCAATCTTGAGAAGAAGAAAGCTGCAGCCGGCACTAGTGGGACAGCCAAAAAGTCTGTGGTAAGGAAGCCCAAAACTGTGTCCTTTGCCAAGATGCCGGAAAAGGAGTATCGTGAGTACCGGGAGAAGAACCCATATCTTTCTCCCCGTCAACCCAATGTTGAGGATCCCCGGTTTTTCACAAATGAGCAAGAGACCGTCTACAATCAGATTTACTCAAGGCAAAGGAATGCGGTGGTTCTCCAACATCGCCTCAATATCCCTCACATGACTTCCCCCAAGTATCAAGACTACTTTGCCGAAGCTTATAGCATGTGTGAAGAATTTGGACTGCTCAAGATCATGACTCAGCACCAAGACTACAATGAAGAGCTGATTTCACAGTTTTATGCCACCGTCCATGTTGGGAATGAGAGCAATCCCAAGCTGCACTGGATGATCAAGGATGAACATGTGGAGTGTCGGTGGTCAGATTTCTGTGCTGTGATGGAGTACCCTCGTGTACAAGGCTCAAATGGGTGGACAGTGCATCATGCAGGCCGAGCTAGTGGAAGGGAGGTCCTCCTTCCCATCACTATGGAAGGTGGTACTCCGGGTCAGTCTGAGGATCTTCTACCCACCTATGAGATCATGTTCCGCATCTTTAGGGAGACACTTACACCACGGGTAGGTAACTGGGATCAAGTTCATGGTTACCTCATTGATTTGCTTCTTCAGTGCCACTTGAGGAAGGGGACCGGAGAAAAACTTGATGTGATGAATGTGATATTTGAAGAAATGTGGTTTGCTATTATTGACAAGAGAGTTCCCATCTATGCTCCCTACATCATGAAGCTTATTGTTGGTAAGTGGGCCTATACTCACAATCATGAGCGCCTTGACCTTTCGGAGTCCGTGATTGCCCATCTTGAGAAGAAGCTCCGCAAGAAGAATCACATCCTTCCTAAGGACCGCACTATTTCCAAGGGCACGAAAGCTTATGGTGCTCCCGTTGAGGAACCGGGATGGTTTCAGAAGATCAAGCTAAAGATCCGTGAGTCTTTTTGTTTGGTGGATGACCGCATGTATGATGCTCATGTGCAAGAGAAGAAGAACCGTCACCGCCAAAAGCAGATTATGCGCAAGCTTGAGATACCGGTTTCTGAGGGCTCTGAGGAAGATCTCACCGACAAGGAGACTTGGACTGCTCGTGGTCGTGTTGCTTGGTCCGATGAAGATGAGGATGAGGAGGATGAGGAGTGATCTCTCTTGGGACGCATAGTTTCGCTCCTCCCTTTTTGGTGTCTTGACGCCAAAGGGGGAGAAGTGTGTTAGCTTAGTCTTAGTGTGCGGGATTTGTATGGGTTGGGACACGAATTTGCCATTTTCAGATTTGCTTTTCCTTTATCGTGTCCCAAAGTTGAACTTTTTAGTTGTATTGCACTTTAAATCTCCTTGCATGATGTGAGCGTGCAATCGTTGTGGAACCTATTATCATTTGCTAGCTATCTATCTTGCTATATATGTTGCTAGCTATCTATCTTGTCTATCATGGTATCCTTTTGTTTGATATGTGCAAGGTTTCCAAAAGATAGGGGGAGCTCCTTTAGGGGGAGCCCGTTTATCTTTTGGAAATCATCTCTGCAAATTGATTGTATTGTCGTCAACACCAAAAAGGGGGAGATTGAAAGAACATGTGCCAACCCCATTGGTTTTGATGTTGACAACAATACAATTAAGTGCTCTAATGTTGAATCTCAGTTGTGCAGGAATTCCAAAAGAATCGGTGCGAAAAGATGAGCAATGTGGTGTTTTCAGGGTTCACCGGAAGTACCGGTAAAGTCACCGGTACCGCTGGATACTTCCGGCGGTACTTCCGGTGGCTATTCCGTTTATAAGGTTTCGGTACTGGAATGGCCCCGGAAGTTGCACCGGAAGTAACACCGGTACTTCCGCTAAACCGGAAGTACCGGCGTGATCAGCGGTACTACCGCTGGCTACTTCCGGAGCCACTTCCGGAACCAATACCGCTTATGAAAATGAGCTTCTGTATAGTTTCCGGAAGTAGCACCGGAAGTGCCACCGGTACTTCCGCCAAACCGGAAGTACCGGGCCTCCCAGCGGTACTTCCGCCCCTGCGGGAACTGGACGACGCCGAAGAAGACCATTGACTGAAGGACCGGAAGTACCGGCCCTCCGGGCGGTACTTCCGGCGCTGCGGGATAAAGAGGCCTCCCAACGGCCAGAAGATGCCTCCAACGGCCAGTTTTTGTGAAGGAGTATAAAAGCTCCTTCACCTACCTTGGAATAGCTAGCTTGTTCATTTCTCTCACCTCCATTAATGCCCTAGCAAGCTCAAGCTCCAAAATTCGAAGATCTCCCAATCCCTCCACCCAAATCCATTGATTCTTGGAGGATTGAAGGAGAAGCCTCGGATCTACAACTCCACCGAGCAGTTTTTCATTTCCCCTTCATTCATTTGAAGGATCTCATTTCTAGGGTTAGCCTTGTGTTGACCTAGCTTGTTGTTCTTATCACTTGTTGTAATTGCTACAGATTGTTGATTTGGGAGCCCCCAATTAAGTTGTGGGTGTGTGCCCCAAGACCGTTGTAAAGGCTCCGGAATCCGCCTCGAAGGGCTCCGATAGTGGAAGGTGAACTAGGCCTTTGTGGCGAGGTTCATCGGAGAATAGGGTGAGGCCTTTGTGGCGTTGAGTAGGCCTTTGTGGTGAGCTCACACCCCTCCAACGAGACGTACTCCCTTAACAAGGAGGAACTCGGGAATACATCCTTGTCTCCGCGTGCTTCCATTTCGGTTATCTCTTTCCTCCCTTATCTCCCTATTGTGTTTCTTGCTTAGTTGTTTTTGTCCTTGTCATATAGATAAATTCACCGTAGTTGCATATCTAGAGAATTTATCTTTTGTGTCAAGCCTAAATTGAAAAAGAAATAAAAATTGGGTAGCACCTATTCACCCCCCCCCCTCTAGGTGCTCATACGATCCCTTTCAAATAGGCTCTTCATTAGCTAGATTTTCTTGTGTAGATGAAGGCTCCACTTGAGTAGAGCATTGTCCTTCTCAATCCGCCATAAGGGGTTCCTCAATGGGGCGGAAAAATCCCACACCCATTCTTCTTATGGCTTCTTGAGGAATTACATCATCTACATCGGAAACATGAAATTGCGCCACTTGGGAGCCGTCATTTTCCTCGAACACCACACTACAAGATTCTATGATACGCCGTGAGGCTATATCATAGACTCTATAAGTGTGGGATTCGGCACCGTAACCAACAAAAATACCCTCTAGTGATTTAGATTCGAATTTAGTTAAACGACAACCTTTGATCAAATAGAAGCACTTACAACCGACAACACGGAAGTAGGAGATGTTAGGCTTGTTACCGGTGAGGATCTCATAGGGGGTCTTGTTCAACCCTTTGTGGAAGTAGAGCCGGTTGGATGAGTGACATGCCGTGGATATAGCCTCCGCCCAAAAACTCAACAGAGTCTTAAACTCCGCTAACATGGACCTTGCTATATCCATAAGAGTCCGGTTCTTCCTCTCGGCTACACCATTTTGTTGAGGGGTATAAGTTGCAGAATATTGATGACGAATACCCTCTTCACTAAGAAACTCATTGAGGGTGTAGTTCTTGAACTCGGAGCCATTGTCACTTCTAATTGCCAATATGGGGACATTGTGTTGACGTTGCATTTCAATGGAGAAGTCGATGAAGGTTTTTTGGGTCTCACTCTTCGACTTGAAGAAATAAATCCAACTGAATCTTGAATAGTCATCAACAATCACCAATCAATACTTCTTCCCACCTAGACTTGCTTCGGGAACGCACCAAAAAGATCCACATGGAGGAGCTCCAAGATCCTCTTGGATGAAATAATAGTCTTGGAAGGATGGGGAGAATCATGCATCTTGCCTTCAACACAAGCCCTGCAAACACGATCTTTGGCAAAATAGATATCTTCTTTTAGTCCGAGAATGTGGCCACCCTTGTGGAGACTTTGCAAAGTTCTCATGTTGACATGGGCCAGGCGGCGATGCCACAACCAACCCTTGTCGGCCTTTCCGAATAGGCACATCGAATTTGAAGTGGTTTTCCCCGAAAATTCAACCACAAACAAATCATCCTCGAAGTACCCAACGAAAGCGACCTTTAGAGTCTTGCTCCACAAGAGTACCACAACATCAATATCAAAGAAGACGGCGAAACCCATCTTACTAAGTGCACGAACGGAAAGTAAATTAAAACCAAGGTCTTTGACAAGCATGACATTCACTAGGGTGATATCCCTCCTATGCCCCCAGGAACATGAGAGAACTACTCATAACGCGAAGACATGATATGATTCAATGGTATAAGTGATACAACATAATCTGAAAATATAATCTCCCCACAAAACAATGACAAGTAGTAATTCACAAACATGTAGAATAGTACTTAGACAATAGCTAGGGTTCGAACAATCTCAAACTATGAGGGGGATGAAGTGGATCACGAACATGGTGATGGAGATGGTGGTCTTGAAACTCCTCGGGGGACTATTTTTCGTGTTTTTTTGTTTCTCCGCCGCCTCCTCACGAAACTCCTCGGGGGACTATTTTTATAGTCGGTTTTAGGTCAAGACGAAGGCACTGGGACGAAGATCAACGACATCAGAGACTCGAGGCCCAGGATAGGGGGCCCCACGCAGCCAAGGAATCTGGCCGCGTGGGCCCACCTCTTTCGGCCCTCGAGTCTCCGTTTGTTCTCTTCCTTCTCTCCTACGCTTCGTTCCTTCCAAAAAAATGATCCCCGCAAAATATTAGGTCATTTGGACGTCATTTGGGTCCCTGAAACATCAAAATATAGAAAATAGGGTTTTCTGCGAGTGCAGGGTTAATTCCAGAAAAATAGGAAAACTATGAAATCTTCCCAAAATCCTTATAAAACAATGATATAACCCTTATATGATGCAAATATGATTGAAATATGAGTATTATAATGCAAAGTTCATGTATGCATTTTACATGCATCAGGGATTCAAAGAGGGAGGGAGATGATGAAGAAGCAATGGCCATGGCGGCAACTCCACTTGAGGTATCTTCTTCTTCTTCCCCAGATGAGTACTCTTCTTGCGCAAGCAATACAATTCTTGGAGGCTTCTTGTTGATGGCATTCTTCTTGAAGAAAGGTTTCTTATGGGTGTCCTTTGACTTGTCCTTCCGAACAAGCTTCCCTCCATGATGTTCTCGATTCTCAAACGAACATTCGGCCACAAAGTGATATTTATCTTGGCAATTGTAGCAAGAACGAACCCTTTGGCCACCCTCCTTCCTTCCACTTGCCTTGTTAACAAACTCCCTTGCCTTGGACGGACTCTTCCAAAAGACTTTCGATGTGAGAGCCGAATAGTCCTTGAGAGTATCTTCAAGCTCTTTGGGATCCCAATGTGACACATCTTCTTGAGTCTCATCATCATCGTCTTGCACCACTACTTTGGCCTTCAAAGCAAGTGAAGTTCCTTTGTGCATTCCAATGGCACGGGCTCGAGCGTCTTCGGCGTTCTTGGCGGCCACCTTGAATGCCGCCATCTCTTGCATGACTTCATTAGATGACATGAGGTGATAGTTGTGTCTTCCTTGGAGGCTCTTCAAGTCGGTGGATTCAAAAGGCCAAAGGGCACTCACATACTTACTCTTGATCCAAGCATCATCCACACAGGTTGCTCCAAGGGCTCTAAATTGAGTGGCAAGGGTCTTGAGCCTTCGATACATGTCTTCATGGTCTTCACCATCTATCATGAAAAATCCCTCGGCTTGGTTGCTCAAAGCTTCAAACCTATTCCTCTTCATGCTCTCATTGCCGACAAACTCTTGGGTGAGAGTATCCCACGCTTCTTTGGTGGTGGTGGCAAGCTCGATGCGAGTCATGTGCTTATCTCCCACGGCGGTTTGAATTATGTTGAGAGCCAAGTCATTGAGTTGACCATCCACAAATTCTCTTCTTGTCATGTTGTTTGGGTCGACGGCCTTGAAACCAACTTCGATGATTCTCCATAGCTCGCTCGAAGTGCTCTTGATATTTGATCTCATAAGAAATTGCCAGTTAGAAAAACAAAATGGATTAAACTTAGGTGGATCACCCCTATTGTTTATATGAGGATGCGGGATAGGTGGGTCGATGGAGTACTTAAATGGAACGCCATGGTACTCCACCTTCCCACTATCATTTTTAGGAGGGGATTCATTAGTGAGTTGTTCGCCCTCCCCACTATGCGCGGCAGAAGCATTAGCCTCTAGGTATGGTGCGGCGGGTGGCTTGTTGGCATTCAAGAGTTGCCTCATTGTCGGGGGGATGACCCCCGGGTATACCAAAGTCCACGACTCAACAAAAGAACAAGAGAAGCAAACCACGAAGATCAAGCAGGCTGCTGGCTGCAGGCTGCAGGCTGCCCCAGTCCGGCTGCAGGCTGCCCGTCCGGCTGGAGGCTGCAGGCTGCCCGTCCGGCTGCAGGCTGCAGGCTGCCCGTCTGGCTGCAGGCTGCCCTGAGTAGTACTAGCTGGGCCCCATGGGCCACCCCTTTGTCCCCTGGGCATCCCCTTTATAAGGTGCACCAGGGAGCCCTTGAGAGGCAACTTTTGAGGAAACCCTAGATAGATATTTTGGGAGGTGGAAGCTCTTCTCATCCCCACCTACCCCTTCTTCCTCCTCTAGCTAGAGAGAGAAACACAGCTCAAGGAGCAACCATGTAGCCCGAGATTTATGCCATGATATACATCAGACATGCAGGACGTAGGGGTGTTACCTCCACAAGAGGGCCCCGAACCTGGGCACATCGCGTGTGTTTGCCGTGCTTGCTACCCAATTCCGCGGGAACGCCATCGCCGCCTTGCTCCACAATCTTTCCCATCTCCGATGGGTATGCCGTGCTACCCACCATGACACTCATCATAGCACACAACTCCTCCATTTGAGTGTTCATGGATGATGTCAAGGTTGTTTCCAAATTCTTGAGATCATCCATGGACACCGGAGGAGTACCACCACCCGAAACACCATCACCATCACTCATACTCATAGTTTAAAAACCGGACCAGACCGGCAGTTTAACCGGAAAAAACCAGAATCGGAGCCTCTGCCGGTCTGTTAAGCGCACTGGACCGGCCCCACCACTGAACCGGAGAAAACCATGAAAACCGGGTCCGACCGGCCGGTTCTGCACTAAACCGGCCCTTCCGGTTTGACCGGTTTCCTATTTGCAAATTTAGAAAAATAGGTGCGTGGGCGAGGACTCGAACCTGGGATGTTTCGCTGATGTACATCAGGTACTACCAACTATTCAAAGTCAATTTGTTGTCCAGTGAAGGGATCGTATGTTTTTATACACATGTTTTTGCCGCAGTATTAAAAAATGATTTTCTTTCTGCTGGAACTTTGGCGTTCAATACTACATGTTGGCCTAGGCTTGTTCTTGCCATACCTGTTAATGGCGCTAGTTCTACATGAATTCATGCGTAACTGGGTAGAAGTGTATGTACAATTGTGCATGTGTTATTGCAAGTTTGCAACTTAACTGATGCATTGATGCATGCGTGTTTGTGTATCAGT
Source organism: Puccinellia tenuiflora (assembly GCA_012064385.1). NCBI lineage: Eukaryota > Viridiplantae > Streptophyta > Magnoliopsida > Poales > Poaceae > Puccinellia > Puccinellia tenuiflora. Next base: position 447,942 of record QRDG01001302.1, read on the forward strand.
GAACCGTACCATATGTACAAATTGCATTGCTTTGCTATTCGTGACTTTGGTGGCATGGTGTTTGCTATTTTATTTTATTTTATTATTATTACCAAGCCTGAATTATTTTCATACATAGTTACCAACTTATTGTAGAGTTTGTGAGCAAAAATATATTATTTTGCATCTTAAAAAACCAGACAATGAACCAGCGAACCAGTGGTTCAACCAGTAAAAACCTGAACCGAGAGTCTAACCGGTTTGATCACCGGTCCGGTTTTTTAAACTATGCTCATACTCTCTTAGGCGGTGAAGCCTAATTTAAAGAGCCAAGGCTCTGATACCAATTGAAAGGATCGTATGGGCACCTAGAGGGGGGTGAATAGGTGCTACACCAAATTTTAATTCTTTTTTGATTTTAGGCTTGACACAAAGGTAAATTCTCTAGATATGCAACTACGGTGAATTTACCTATATGACAAGCAAGCAACTACGACTAGGCAAGTAACAACGATATAAGTAAAGACAACTAAGGGATAGAGATAACCGAACGTAGAAGCACGCGGAGACAAGGATGTATTCCCGAGTTCCTCCTTGTTAAGGGAGTACGTCTCGTTGGAGGGGTGTGAGCTCGCCACAAGAGGCCTACTCAAGATGCCACAAAGGCCTCACCCTATTCTCAGATGAACCGCACCCAAGGGTTTGGTTCACCTTCCACTATCGGAATCATTCAAGACGGAATCCGGAGCCCTTACAATGTTCTTGGGGCACGCACCATGATAGCGCGAGAGGTGTTAATCAATCACGCTTCGTTGGGCACCCCAAGAGGAAGGTTTGAGGAGCACAGCAGCAAGTTTTCCCTCAGTTAGAAACCAAGGTTATCGAACCAGTAGGAGTGAGGAATGCTTCAGAAGGTTGTCCACAACTGCAATGGCGCCAGAAAATGTGCTTGGCGTGTTGACAGCAACGGTACCAGAAAAAGAGCTGTTGCAGGGGAGACAGTGGAACCTGCAGAACACAATCAAACTACTTTGCCCCAACGAAGCAGTGAGGTTGTCAATCTCACCGGCCTTGCTGAATACAAAGGATTAAATGTATGTGTGGAAGGAAGCTTGTTTGCAGTAAATGAAAGCAGTAGAGCAGTTGATTTAATTGCAGATGTAAAAGAATAGACCGGGGTCCACAGTTCACTAGTGGTGTCTTCTCCATAAATAAAATACTACACATGCTGGGTAACAAATTACAGCTGGGCAATTGACAGGATAGAGAATGCATGACAATGCATGAACATTGCATAATACAGAGGATGATGATGTCTATATGAGATGCTTTGGGCATTACGACAAAATACATAGATAGCTGTTCCAAGCATACACCTATGCCTAAATAGTCCACCTTTGAGATAACATACCGTAAAATCTCTCCAGTATTAAGTTGCAAGCAACAGACAATTGCATGAAGAACTGTGCATAAATTTTACTCCCTAGTAGCAACGGCACTCCCCCGTCCTTATATGTTTCTGTCACTCAAGCCAAGGCACACAGGGACCGAACCCACTATCTAGCATAAATACTCCCTCTTGGAGATACAAGCAACTACTTGATCAAGGCAATTACAAGTACCAGAAAGCATGCAAGATCACAAATAACATAGACATGATAATATCAATAATCAACATCACAAGGTACTTCTCTATTCATCGGATCCCAGCAAACACAACATGTAGCATTACAATAAGATGATCTTGATCATGATAGGCAGCTCACAAGATCTAAACATGATAGCACAAGAGGAGAAGACTACCATCTAGCTACTGCATGGACCCGTAGTCCAAGGATGAACTACTCACACATCTGTCCGGAGGCGGGCATGGTGGTGTAGAGCCCTCCGGCGATGATTCCCCTCTCCGGCAGGGTGCCGGGGAGGGCTTCAGAACCCTCCCAAACTAGGGTTGACGACGGCAGCGGCGACGGATGTTTTCCTGGAATTTTGATCGGGTACTTAGGGTTTTCTCGTCTAGGGGATTATATAGGCGAAAGGGCGGCGTCGGTGGAGGCACGAGGGGGCCACACCACCTGGTGGCGCGGCAGACAGGTGGGCCGCGCCACCCTAGGGTGTGGTCACCCTCTGGTGCGTCTTCGGCTCCCCTTTGGACTCCGTGTGCGTGATGAAATTATAAGATCCTGGGTTTTTGTCCCGTCCGATTCCGAGAATATTTCCTTAAGTACTTTTCTGAAACGGAAAAACAGCAGAAAACAGGAACTGGCACTGGGGCATCTTGTTAATATGTTAGTTCCAAAAATGCATAAAAATGCTATAAGATGTAAACAAAACATGTAGAAAATGGTATGAAAACAAGCATGGATCATAAGAAATTATAGATACGTCGGAGACGTATCACACCCACAACTTAATCAGGGGCTCCCAAATCAACAAGTCTGTCACAAATACAACAAGTAGTAAGCACAAGAATCTAGGGTAACACAATGCTAACCCTAGAAACAAAATCCCTTAAGTGAATGAGGGGGAAATGAAGAACGGCTTGGTGAAGATGTAGATCGGGGCCTTCTCCTTCAATCCTCCAAAGATCAACGAATTTGGGTGGCGGGATTGAGAGATCTAAGAGATTTGAGCTTTGAGCTTTTAGAGCATTAATGGAGGAGAGAGGATTCAAAAAGCTAGCTCCACCAAGGAGAGTGAAGGGATATAAATACCCCTTCACAGAAATCTGGCCGTTGGGGGGGCCTCAGACGCGCCTCACCGGAAGTACCGCTCGGCCCAGCGGTACTTCCGGCCTTCCTCAGAGCAGGTGGTCAACGGTCCTCAGATCCTGGCAGCGGACCCGCCAGGCCGGTACTTCCGCTCCGGTGGCCGGTAGTACCGGGATGAGCGGTACTTCCGGACCTAGTTCCGGTCCCGGTTCCGGGAGGAACCAGTACCGATTTTTCCAAAGCGGAAGTGCTGCCGGAAGTTCGCCCGGAACTTGAGGGCGGAAGTTCCGGCCCGTAGGCCGGAACTTCCGGACAAGCCCGTTACTTCCGGTCCAACTTCCGGTGCCACTTCCGCCCGGATATAGTACCGAAAAACCGCAAGCGGAAGTGGGGCCGGAAGTTTGCAGCGGAAGTTCCGGCCCGGAGGCCGGTACTTCCGGACTCCTCCAGAACACTCAAACTGGACAGGAAAGCGATTCCGTTTTTGCGACGATTCTTTTTGGATTTCCTGCACAGCTATGATTAAACATTAGAGCACTTAATTGTATTGTTGTCAACATCAAAATCATATGGGGATGGCACATGCTATTTCAGCTGCCTAGCATGATTAAGATTGACTATTGTAATGCTATAAGATGTGTTTGCTGGGATCCGATGGATTATGAAATTATGATCAGTTTGTGCATGGTTCTTATATGTTAATTTATGTTCTTGCATGTTCTCCGATGTGTGTAGTTACTTTGGCCAACTGATTGCTCGTATCGTCAAGAGAGAGTATTTATGCTAGATAGTAGGTCCATGCCCCCTCTTGTGCCTGGACACGAGTGATTGAAACGTCTAAGGACGAGGGTGTGTTGTTGCTACTAAGGAGAAAACAATGGTGTTTATGTCTACATGATTATAAATATTGCTTACATCATGGACTTTACTTAATGCAAATGTCTGTTGCTTGCAACTTAATACCGATGGGTGACAGGCTGGATCGCCCCTGGCCCCCCAGGTCGCCCTTCGGTCTCTGGCTCCTTCTTGACGAATAAAAATTCCCCGTAAATTTCCGTGCAATTTTCAGAATATTTCCAGAAGTAGATTTTTTGAAATAGAAAACAGCAAAAACAGGAACTGGCACTGGGCATCTTGTTAATAGGCTAGTCTAATAAAATGCCAAAAAATGATATAAAACAAGCAAGGATCAATCAAATATTATAGATACGTTTGACATGTATCACCGGTGGTGGCTTTTTAAAGTCGGTCGAAGGAGTGGAGATGTCGTCGCCATTAACGCCAAGACGACATGCATGCCTCCGCGTGGGCTCTGCGCCGCTGTATCGAGGCGACGCTTCACTGCGCCACTCACCTATCCACTAAAACGATGTGCCGCCTGACGGGCCATGCAACGATGCAACGACTTGCCACTGAAACGATGTGGCGCCTGCATCGCTGAATCACTGTCACGTGCCTGCGCGTCGACGCATCATTTCGTGTGGATGACGGGCATACCTGTCGGAGGTGCGGGCCTGACAGTGTCCGGCACCACGAAGGCAACCCCCAAATTTGGAGGCCCGGTTCGTGGTGCCGGACAGGTTTTAGGCCGGACGAGAGCTTTACGATCCCCCCGGTGTGGCCGATTTTCTGTTCGGCACCCCAAAGGGCCTTTAGGGGCCCTTTTACGACCCCCGGTGGAGACGCCCTCATAGTTGTAAGAAAAATTGTATAGAACTACAACATTTGATTAGTAACCGCCATTCGTTGGGCAAGATCATGCTTTATGAAAACCTCACCACTTTATGATGAACTTAGCCTCCCACCCGACCAAGAGAGAAGGCATGGACAGGACAATTGTGTTGGCTTAGTGATTTATCTATGTTAGACTTCACAAGCTTTTATTGTGATCTCCTGCCCTCCTAACTCCCGTGCTTTCTTTTTGAATAGTAAGTATTTTGTGGGGCCTTAAAGAGGAAATGGGAAATATGTTGCGGGTTTTCATTTCAGAACACAAATCACCCAATTAACCACTTAACAACACAACTGGCATATGGGGGCCACATTATCTGACATGCACTGGAGACCTTTTCAGTCAATAACTGACAGTGGAATATGGAGATCCATGGGGCTCCCACATCACCTACTAAGATCTTATCATGTGAACATTTGAGTTATGTTCGCTAATCCCTTTTCTTCACGATACTTGATGTAATCCAAGCTGAGACATATCGGTCTCCCGTCATCACTATATAATTTGTTTTCCATGCTATTAACATATTATTCTTACATGTTTTGGCTATAGTTTTATATCTATCATTTTACTGGACTAACCTATTAACTCGATGTCCAAAGGCACTAGTTGGTTTCTGCATCTTTTTTACTTTTCCGAAAATCAATACTTATGAATCCCCAATAATACCGAGAAAACCACGAAAAATAAAATTTGAACGGGAGCTTTTAGAGGACGCAAGAGGCAGCCAAGGGGGACATCAGAGCCGTCACGCGCCCCTGGACCTCCGTCCCACTGCCTCTCAACGCCTATATTTTATCATTTGTCCTGAAATCCTTGGGGCCTGATTTTTTCTGGAGTTCCGCCGCCGAGTTCCCGTACCACGAAGATCCAATCTGGAAACCTGTTCCGACACCCTGTCGGAAGGGGGATCCACCTCCGAAGTCATCTTAATCAACCTTGATGCCACCATGACTATGTGTGAGTAGTTTTCCGTATGGGCTCCATTATTCCCCCGACTCATCATTGGATAAGAACAGAAGAAGATGTCGTTGGTTCTAATTTGTACTCCCTCCGTCCCATAATATAAGATGTTATTAAAACTAATATAGGATATATTGATTGTTATTATGGGACAAAGAGGGTAGTTATTAACATTTTTTCTTATAATTTTTGGGTTTACTTTATGAAGCCACATCACATTGGTAGTATGTTTATGAAATAGGCTTTGGACTTTGTTGCACTACATGTGGGTTGTTTGGTTAGGTTCATTCTGGTTTTTTGGACTTCGGATTTGGCTTTTGGCTTTTTACCGGATAATGTTTCATGATGGTATAAGGCGAAAGTCAAATCCTTAGGTGTTTTTGTGACTTATATGCCAAATTCCATAAACAAAAAATAATCCTAATCAAACACCCCAATATCTTGAGCTAATGTGATCCCTGTGTCTTGAGAATTCGAAACACCACAGGTCCGTACTTTTCTAGCTTGATTGCAGCCTATGATTTAGCACCCTGAATAATTTTCTTGGTCTTATACTGCTATCATTTCCATGCATATGTTATTGTGAGTTTTAGGTGAAATTCACTGCGGTGACCCCGCACACCACTGCATATTGTAGTGTACAAGTCGTTGACATAACATCCACGGAAGGACTCATCCGTAAATATTACATCCCTCAGAGTAGTACAACAGAAACATTGCGGGTCCACTTTATTACACACTGCTAAAGATTACAAGCCAGAAATGTACAAAAGCTTCAACGTCTTCCTCCGACATGGGAGGAATTTCAACTACAGTACGGTTGACTGAGGTCAACTTATTAGCGATAGAAAGAAGCAAACTAAGAACCATCGGGCTCAACAACCTAAGTAGTACTAGTCTAGAATTGCTCGGCCCTGCCCCTAAGCTAGGAGACTAAGTCTCGGGCTCATCATCATCGCCTCCATAAGCAATCAGGTAGTCGACGCCTTCCACCCCTCCGGATAGATCAGGTTCTTCGTAGTACACCTCGTCCTCATGGTAAGCTCCATAACTCCCCTTGATTGCCTCCTCAAAGTCTAAGCATGGGGTCAAAAGGGAAAGGGTGAGCAACAGCGTTACTCAGCAAGTTCTGAATATATATAGATAAGGTGTATCATGCACTAGTTACTGCCAAAACCTCTGGTCTTTGGCATAGATGCAAGTTTTTGTAAACATTTCTTCAAAAGATTGATTTTATTCTGAAAACTATGTCCACAGTCTCCACCGGTCTTGTGAATCCAAATGGGACTCCATTCCGGCCTCGATCTCGTAGTTCCATACCGGGAACACGGTTGTGAAATCACAAATTTGTTGTTTGACTCTGCAGAGTTGCATCACTTTACCCAACAGTTGCCTGGCCCTATATATGCTCTCTTTACACTCCATGAGTGTTATAGCCAAGGCTCAGGACATCCAGCCATGTGGAGCTTCTCCCAAATCAACACACATCCGCCCATTTGTGATGCGGTAGGGGAATCATGTTCCACGCATACCCAACACCCCTCCCAAGCTTCCCCACCAATTACCCCGTCGGGCAGGAAGAGCACGCGCTTCCACGCTGTTGGCCGCCGCAACGACCCAACCCGGTGTAGGCCTGCCGAGGATATGCGGATGAGAAAAGAAGCCTCTGACTGACCCCGCCCATACAAAGTCCGTTGGTTGATGCTTTTACTACGGCGAAAGGATCACTGGAACAGGGGTTATTAGTTCCTAAGGATATATACCTTCCCATACGATGGAACACCGTACCTATTCATCTTACCATTGTTCCACCGTCAACCAGTAGTATATACCACATCATTCAAAAATACTTTTTCTTTTTGATGCAAGTGAAAGGAAAGTATAGATAACTTTGCAAGTACTTTGATAAAAATACATCAAACGGTATGCAAGAATGAACTTGCCTTGAGACTGACAAGTAGTGCAGTCTAAAGCTTCCGGCGATTCGTGAACCTCGTGTTCTGAAAATCAACATCATTGTCTTTATAAGACAATGTTTGAAAATCCAATTTATGCTATTATGCATAGATGAAAATGATTTTTAAAGGTTTTGGAAAACTTCCCCCCTTCATATTTTAAGATGATTTTTCCTTTTTTGTGTGTTTTACCTAGGATGAGTTACAGGACAGTCATTCACAGAATGATATTTTATTTTATTTTAAGGAAGTAATTCAATTCATTTCCACTGAAGGATCCTTGAATATTAAAAACAATTCAAATCATGTCCACTTAAGGATCTTTGAATATTTTGGAAAATAATTCAAATCATTTCCACTTAAGGATCTTTGAATATTTTGGAAAATAATTCAAATCATTTCCACTTAAGGATCTTTGAATTTTTCACTCAAGAAATATTTTCCAATAAATCAAATAAAAATCATTTTTGAAATCCTTGCAAAATTTTGAGTTAAAAACATATTTTTATTTGATTTTTAGGTTTCTAATTTTGGATTTAAAATTTGTGTTAAAACTAGGGTTTGATTTGAGTTCAGCAACTTTTGGAAATTACAAATAGGTCCTTGCTTTACTAGGTCAACTCTCACCGGTTCGGTGGGACCAACTCACTCGGCCCACTCTCTCCTTCCTCTCTTCTCTCTCTCCCTCTCTCGCTCCCGTGGTCGACACGATCCCCTTTTCGCCTCCGCCGTCGCCGACTGATTCCGGCGTGCTCCGGCCGTCTCCGTCGTCGTGCTAGGGCGCAAAAGAAAGCTCTTGCGACGCTCTCTCTTCTCCTCCCCGTCGATCTGCTTTTCCTCTGCTGGTGTGCTCGAGCGCAACCCATCCCTAGGGTTAGGGTTTCGGTGATGGCGCTGCTCCACCATGCTTCTCCTCCTCTGAGCTATCTCGCCATGGCTAGGGTTCGGCTCTGCTCTCTGGTTCTACCTAGCTGCTCTCCTCCTTCTCCACCGATGCGTGCGTGCTGGCTCGTCTCCGGTTGAGGTCTCGGTTGCAGCGCGATTAATCGTGCTCCCGACCCTTGCTCTGCTCCGCCGCCGGTGTGGAGCTCGCCTCCGTGCTACGGTGGTGCTGGGGTGGTGTTGCTGCGGTGCGACTTCCTCCCTTGGTCCTCCGTCATGACCACACGGGCACTGCCTCGTCGTCATGCCGTTACGGCCATGGGCGCACGGTAAGGTTCCTCTTCCTCCTCTCTGCTACTCCTCCTTCTAGACTCCTTTCTGATCTAGCTTAACTTCTATGCTGCTCAAGATTTTCTCACTGGTACTTAGCAAAAATTCTACTGGTACCTTATTTTGCTCTGCTTGATTGAAAATATGTGATGCCATGATGCTTGTATATTTATCTGAGATGTGAGAGTGAAGATTGGAATTAATTGTGATGATTTGCTCTGGCAAAAATGATTGGAGAAGAAAGAATAGGGTTTTGGTTTAATTTGCTGCTATGGCTTGTGCTCTGTGCTGGGAAATGGTATAGAAATATCTCTGTGGCTAAAGAAAATTAGCTGTGCATGCTGTGATGCCTCCCCTGGAGTTACACAGAAGCTGGCTAAAAGAATTAGTCTTTGGGAAAATCTTTTCTTATGCTTTCCTGTGCTTCTTCTAGTGACAGAGATGCTAGGCTACTGGCTTGTGTATTAGTAAAGAACAGGTGCTACACTTCCCTCTTATCTATCCTTAACATAATCCATGTTTAACATGGTTCTGATAAGAACAGATATTCCTCACTTCCCTTTTTATGCATGCAAACATGCTTAGCTTGGCTCTGTCATTATCAGAGTTAGCTAACTCTCTCCTTCTCTGCCTAACACTCAAAAGATCAACCTGCTGCTGCTGAGTAGCTTGGTCTTCTGGCTAAACTGACAACCTGCGTCTTGTGGATAGCCTGCTCCTCCTAGCTGCTTCAAATTTCCTAAGGTGTATAGTTCTAGCTGCAAGATTTGATGTGGCTAATGTTCTTGATGATGAACATTTTCAGAAATGTGTGTGCTGTGCTTGGCTGTGTGATGTGCTTGTGAATTCGGCTGGCTGCCCTATTTATAGGGTTTTTGGATGATTCTGGTGGTGACACCAGGATAATTTGCATGCCATGAGTAAGCTGCTTGCAGTGGCCCTCCTCCACCTCGAATTGCTACTCTTCTGTTAAAAATATGGAGGTTCTTATCCTCTGGTGATTGAGTTTCTGTGCCAAGGTATTGTTTACTCCCTTTTTGGCTCACTCCTTGATCATATCCTTGTTCTGCCGGCTGGTATTGTTCAATCTGGTTATGAACTGCTTCAAGTCCATCCATTTGAGTTGTGGAATGGTTTCAAATCCACTTGTGGATTACTCTCAGCTAGGATCCTTGCGCAGGGAGTTATCCCTCCACCTCACTTGGTCTTATCATGCTCCTGTCGACTCCTGCTATGCACTATGGTTTTGAAATGTTTGGCATCCCTCTGCTGCCAAAGAATTGATATTTACTTGATGGATTTGGGTGGCTTCTCTGGTGGGCTAGAATTGTAACTGGGTTGTATCTGTTTTTATCTGTGGCTGAAAGGAATAGGGTCCATTTAACCAATTAATGGTAAATGTGACACCACAATTTAAGAAGGTGGATTTAATTTATATATTTGGCAGAGATAACTGTCCTGTTTCCTTGTTGCCTTTGGACATCCTTTGGAGATGATCATGTATGCATCTGATAACCAGCTAGTCCCTCAGGTTGCCTAAGTTGTAAAGCTGGTTCTGCCTTTGCCCCTTTTTTACATGCTTAATGCATGCTGAGCATGATCAGGTTGCTTAATGTTGGATATTTGATTTGATTTTTGGACTGTGATTTCCAATGTCAATTCCAATTCATGGAATTAGACACTCTGCCAAATTTTATATCAATAGCCAGTACCAATGTACTAGGCTAACATTACTAACCTTAACACTCTTTTCTTTGTGAATTGTTTGCTTTTGCAGGTTGAAGAATTTTAGAAGATTATCTAAAGGATTTAGTTTATAGGTTTTTCTTTTTATTTTTATTTTTCAGCAGAAAATTGTAATAGGACCTGATAACATTATTTGTAATAAATTTGTGGATCAAATCCACTTGTAAGGTTCTTGTAATTTATTTTGTCTCAAAATTACATATTGTAATTTATTGACATTAAAATTGTATATATGAATTTAATTGTAAAATGTTCTAGATGTTATATATTATTGCAATTTGTAAAAGAAGTTGTTTTGGAATTGTCATGATGATTGTTGGAAATTTTGTGAGGAATGAAATGTGGAAATATATGAATGTAACTTCTTAGATTATTAGGTCACATTGCATGTGTTGATTATAAACATGATTTCAAAGATTTGCGAGAGAATAAAGATAAGACTTACAAGTGTGGATACATTTGTATTCAAATTTGAGTTTATCTAAATAAACTTCATTAAAATTGATAACCCAACCTAACTTTTAAAACTAGGGTTTCCAAAAGACGACTAATGTTAGATCGAATTATCTCGACCATTAGTCCTTTTGCACAAAAGCGCGAAAATTATTCGGATTTTTCAAGCATGCATGAATGCAAAGATGCAAACTTCCTATTTCTACCCTTTCGAAACCTATAACTGCGGGGTATTACAGAATGAGCCACTGTACCTATATGTGGCAGCCACGAACAGGGTGGTCAGTACCGTACTCGTAGTCGAGCGGGAGGAAGAAGGAAAGAGTCACCCTATTCAGCGACCAGTGTATTACCTCAGCGAGGTGCTAACCGATTCCAAGCAGCGGTACCCGCACTACCAGAAGCTGGCATACGGAGTCTTCATGACGTCCAGGAAGGTGGTCCACTATTTCTCCGAGCACCCGATCACGGTGGTAAGCTCCTCTGCCTTATCCGACATCCTCACTAACCCAGCCGCGACAGGAAGAGTCGCCAAGTGGGTTGTCGAGTTAGGGCCGTGGGGGCTGAAGTACGCACACCCGAAGGCAATCAAGGCCCAGGTCCTCCCAGAGTTCACCACAGAGTGGATAGAAGCACAACTGCCCGACGAGCCCGACTTGTCCAATGCATGGACAATGTATTTTGACGGATCAAAAAATTCAATTCAGCCGGAGCAGGAGTCGTGCTCATTTCACCTAAAGGCGACAAGCTGAAGTACGTGCTGCAGATGAAGTTCCCAACTCCTTCCAACAACGAAGCAGAGTACGAAGCCCTGATTCACGGCATGCGGATGGCCCAGAACTGCGGCGCCACTCGCCTCATGATCTACGGCGACTCCTATCTGGTTGTGCAGCAAACCATGAAGCAGTGTGATGCCATCGCTGACAACATGATAGCCTACAGGGAGCTGTACAATCAGCTGGAAGGCCTCTTCGACGGCTGCGAACTGCGGCACATCGGCCGCGAAAGCAACGAAGAAGCTGACGTCCTGGCCAACCTAGGATCGGATCGAGCTCCGGTGCCACCCGGAGTCTTCCTCGAGTGCATCACACAGCGCTCAATCAAGGTCCGGCCCCCGCCAGGACCCTCTACATCGGCAACAAGCACCGCCAACCCGCCAAGCACGGAGAAGGAGGTCATGGAGATAATGCTAGTCGAGCCCACGTGGACAAGTCCGTATCTGGCCTACATGCTGCACCAGCGACTGCCGGAGAACCCAGTCGAAGCCAAGCGCATCGTCCGCCGTTCCAAAGGCTTCACCATCATCAATGGCGAGCTCTACAAGAGAAGCATCTCAGGAGTACTCCAAAGGTGCATCGATCCAGCCGACGGCCAAGCAATCTTACTCGACATCCACGCCGGCATATGCGGGCACCACGCAAGCAGTCGAGCACTGGTGGCCAAGGCCTTGCGAGCAGGGTTCTACTGGCCCACCGCAATGCAAGACGCAGAAGAGCTGGTCAGAAAATGCGTTGGCTGTCAGGAGTTCGCCAACAAGCCGCATGCACCAGCGTCGGCACTGAAGACAATACCACTCGCGTGGCCCTTCGCGCAATGGGGACTCGACATGGTAGGTCCCTTCAAGAAATCCTCCCCAGGCGGGCACACTCACCTCCTGGTGGCAGTCGACAAGTTCACGAAGTGGATCGAGGCGGTCCCAATCACAAGCTCAACCGCAACCTCAGCGGTCAACTTCATCAGGTCAATCATCTTCAGGTTCGGTGTGCCACACGGCATCATCACCGACAACGGGACGAACTTCACAGCCGAAGAATTCAGGGATTTCTGCTCTGAACAAGGTGTCAAGCTCAGTTATGCATCTGTCTCGCACCCGCAGTCCAACGGGCAAGTCGAGAGGGCCAATGGAGTCGGCAAAGGCATCAAGAAGCGTCTGCGAGTACCATTGAAGCGAGCCGCAGGAGCCTGGGTGGAGGAGCTACCAAGTGTGCTGTGGAGCCTACGCACCACGCCAAACAGATCTACCCAGTATACACCATTCTTCATGGTGTACGGTGCCGAAGCAGTCCTGCCCTGCGACATCAAATTTGACGCTCCACGAGTGGTGGCATACGACGAGTCTGATGCTGAAGAAGCACTTGAAGATGATGTGGATGTCCTGGATGAGGCACGCGACATCGCCCTCAGCCGCACAGCTGTGTACCAGCAAGACCTGCGCAACTACCACGGTCGGCGACTGCGGCCTAGAGCATTCGTCCCAGGGACCTGGTTCTCCGGCTCAAGCAGAAGAAGGTGCACAAACTCGCCTCCCCATGGGAGGGGCCATACATTGTGACAGAGGCAATCGGCAATGGAGCTTACCGCCTGAAGGACTCGAAGACAGGGACAGTCTGCAACAATCCGTGGAACGTGGCACAGTTACGCCGCTTCTACGCCTGATCAACCCCAGCTTGTAAGCTTCACCTTGTTAAGTAGCAGCAGGTTTCTTACGCACTCTTTCCCTCGCCAGGGTACCTAAGGGGACTGGAAGGGTTTTAACGAGGCGGCCTGTTTGCGAGAATCAATAAAGATATTTGAAGGAAAAGACTTGTCATTTCTTCCTTGTGAGCAATCAACCTAAATCCTAGGCCGCCACTCGAACCACTCGGGGGCTCGCGCCATACAGGTCTAAGTCTAGCCTAGGCCGCCACTCGAATCACTCGGGGGCTGCGCCACACAGGCATAACTCGAAAATCCTAGGCCGCCACTCGAACCTCGGGGGCTCGCGCCATACAGGTCTAAGTCTAGCCTAGGCCGCCACTCGAATCACTCGGGGGCTGCGCCACACAGGCATAACTCGAAAATCCTAGGCCGCCACTCGAACACTCGGGGGCTCGCGTCATACAGGTCTAAGTCTAGCCTAGGCCGCCACTCGAATCACTCGGGGGCTGCGCCACACAGGCATAACTCGAAAATCCTAGGCCGCCACTCGAATCACTCGGGGGCTCGCGCCATACAGGTCTAAGTCTAGCCTAGGCCGCCACTCGAATCACTCGGGGGCTGCGCCACACAGGCATAACTCGAAAATCCTAGGCCGCCACTCGAATCACTCGGGGGCTCGCGCCATACAGGTCTAAGTCTAGCCTAGGCCGCCACTCGAATCACTCGGGGGCTGCGCCACACAGGCATAACTCGAAAATCCTAGGCCGCCACTCGAACCTCGGGGGCTCGCGCCATACAGGTCTAAGTCTAGCCTAGGCCGCCACTCGAATCACTCGGGGGCTGCGCCACACAGGCATAACTCGAAAATCCTAGGCCGCCACTCGAACCACTCGGGGGCTCGCGCCATACAGGTCTAAGTCTAGCCTAGGCCGCCACTCGAATCACTCGGGGGCTGCGCCACACAGGCATAACTCGAAAATCCTAGGCCGCCACTCGAACCACTCGGGGGCTCGCGCCATACAGGTCGACAAGTGCAAAATCACACATACAACATCATATGGGCATACATACATGCATATTTATGTTACAAGCTAACATCATACAACAAACTATTTTTCTTAGTCGACAGGCTCTTCCTTTGGCGCATCCAGTGGCCCTACACGCGCTCTGTATGATTCAGGACCTGTTGCATCACCTGACGTGCGGCCTCAAGGGATTCAGCATAATCAACATCCCTAGGCAACCATCAAGTATTCTGTCCAAGGGAACATGAGGTCGATGCAGTCGAACATAGGCAAACGCCGTGTTGGCCCCGGCAACAAGCTGACCGAAGACGACCCCCTTCAACGCCCTACTGCTGCGGAACCTCTCCAACAGCGCGGGCAACCCTTCCGGCTGTTCATCAAGGGGGAAGAACACTTTGTTGATTTGCCAGAGTGCTTTCCTGCAACCTTCAAGACGAACGCAGCTCGCCAGGTGCGATCCAGCATCCGCGCGAGTATACGGCCCTCTCCCTTATGTACCCAGAATTGGCGAGCTTCGACAGAATTACCGGTGGCCTCCTCTCCACGCGCTCGTCCACTCGAGCGTTCTCGGCTTGCCAGTCGGGGTTAACAACTGCAATTAACGGGTCAAGGTGCAGAACAACAAAGCATGAAGAAATCAAAGAAGCAGCTAGAGTCCAACCTTGCAGCTGTCGACATATCAGATCAATTTGGTCAAGAAGGAACCGTTCGCGCTGATTGAACGGCCCAGCGGAACGCGCCCTGAGGCGTTCAAGCTCCACTTCAGTTCTCCGCAGCTTCGACTCAAGTTCAGTGATCTTGTTCCTCATATAGTTAAACACCCGCTGGTCGTTCACGCTCCGTCTGGGAGTTGGATCAGCTAGGCCCTGTTGACGAGTGGGCGCAGCAGAAGAGGTACCTCACCCTCATTTACACGGTGGCCTCGGCGACTTCAAGAGCAGCATTTTCATCAGGCTGCCAAATTAAGTGGTGTCAAACAGAAGCCATATTCATTATAGCAAAAGACTCGAAGAGTACATTGACATGGAGGAATCAGGAATTGCATTGATAAATAGACTTCATTATGTTCACTACAAAAGGCGAATCAAAAGGGAACCCTACTACACAGACTACACTGCAGAGACTCCGACTGCGAGCGACTCTTCTTGGAGGCCAACTCTGCAGCCCTGGCAAGCTTCCTCTCAAAGGTATCAATCAGCTTAACAGCTAACTGACTTGCTCTTGCCTTGACGCTGTTTAGCGACTTGGTCTTGCCATCGGGCTTTCGAGGAAAGTCGCTGACAACTGCCTCGAAGTCGCCTGCAACCTCATGACCAAGCAAAAGCCGGAAAGTGAACTCTGAGCCGCGTACCGTCTGGGCACGCGTGTAGTCCGCCAGGGTGGTCGCCTCGCCTTCAAACGGGGACGCAAGCGCGTCAACATCGGTCGGCAATGGCTGGCTGGGGAAGACGCTCCGATGCACACTCGCCAGAGCATCTTTCGACTTCTGCAGCGCCGCTGAAGATTGCTGCAGTGCAGTCGAAGCATACGCGTGGGCGCGGTCGACAAGCCAACAGCCGTCTCCAGGTCGACACTCTCACTGGAAGTATCCTCTGGAGGAGCGCCTCCGCACGGCTCTGAACAACGAAGATGAAATACTTGTGACACATCCGAAGTCAACACAAGACAAAGTAGGCAGTGAGCCGAGATACTTACCTCCGATTGCATGGGCGAGTCCGAGCAAGCGTTCAACCTGGGTTTCTCTAGTTCACCCCGGGTTTGCTCACGCTCTTGAGCTGCACCCAGGGACTTCTCCAGCTCGGCGACCCGCCTCGCCAGAGTCTCCTTTTCGCCTGTGAATCACCGGATCAAAGTCAAAAACAAAGATAGTCGATACACCTCCTGAATGCACGGGTTGGTACTTACTGTTGGCTCGCTCCAGAGCAATGCGGAGTCGACCATCCTCCTTCTCCATGCGCATGAAGGACTTGGCTCCCTCAAGCAGCTGGCGACAAAACGGCTGTGCAAAGAAGCAAAAGTGTCAATCTGTGCCCGACTATCCTAGTCACGCACATCTTCGGGGGCTACTCCCATCGGGAGCGCTGTTCGCGCACCCGACACAAGAAATTGCAAGGCTAAGACAGAATATACTTACATGCTCCAGTAGCTCAGCATCCACTGCAGTCGCATCAGCAGCTCTTTCTGGCACCTTGGAGGTCGACGTCTTCAACGTCAAAGGATTATTGGCCTCAGGCGCCTCTTCGGGTGCCCCGGTGGTTCGCTCCGGGCAGCCGCGGATTGGTGCTCCTTCTCGAGGCGAAGAGCCATCTCCACGAGTGTGATGGCTGTGTAAAGAAGCAAAACTTCAGAAAAGCGTCCGAGGAGTCGAAAGAAGAACAAACAAAAAGGCGTACTTGCAGAGGCTTACCTGGTGACATCTTCATCCTCGCTGCTCATGGGAGGAGATGCCATCCCCCCAAACCCAACGGGCGGCGCCGAATTCAGTGGAGACACGAACAGCGGATCAACCGGCTCACTCGCATCGGAGGATGAGTCGCGGGCTTCCTTGTCCTCTGCAACCACTTCCTTCAAAGGAGACGACCCCGAGGTGGAGTCGACATTCCTTCGTCTTAGCCGCTTCCGCAGCGGCTCTTCGTCTTCGTCATCCTCTTCCACTTCCTCATTCGGCGAGTGAGCAGAAGGGAGTTCATCTTCATCGTCGTCCTGCTCGACGACTGTGGCCTCGTCGTGAGGTCCATTCTCCATCAGCGGAGGAAGGCTCACATAAGCCCTTCGATCCTGACGAGTAGCGAGCAGAAAAGTGAGTCAAGAAAAACAGTCGACTAAAGCAAAGCAAAGAGAATTCAAGGTGCTTACCTCAGGCACGGGATTGTTTGGCCCATATGGTTCGACTGGGCAGCTAACGTTGCACGGATCGGCGGCCCGAAGGCTGGTGATGTTCTTCACCTTAGTCGCGATCTGCGCGTCATCAAGCGCGGTGTCGACTG
This sequence comes from Puccinellia tenuiflora, assembly GCA_012064385.1. NCBI lineage: Eukaryota > Viridiplantae > Streptophyta > Magnoliopsida > Poales > Poaceae > Puccinellia > Puccinellia tenuiflora. Next base: position 465,123 of record QRDG01001302.1, read on the forward strand.
CAAGCTCCCACATTGGCTGGCGTCGACTCAGCGGCTGCACCTTCAGCTTGTGGAAAGTTGCGANAGCAAAGAGAATTCAAGGTGCTTACCTCAGGCACGGGATTGTTTGGCCCATATGGTTCGACTGGGCAGCTAACGTTGCACGGATCAGCGGCCCGAAGGCTGGTGATGTTCTTCACCTTAGTCGCGATCTGTGCGTCATCAAGCGAGGAGTCGACTGCAAGCTCCCACATTGGCTGGCGTCGACTCAGCGGCTGCACCTTCAGCTTGTGGAAAGTTGCGATAAGGTGAATGCCACCTGTCTCGCGTCCGAGCGTCGTCAGCAACCCGCGGAGCAACACCTGCAGTGGCTTGGTCGACTCCTTGTCCTCCTTTGACAGAGGGTGCGACCAGGCCTTGGTCCTTCGCAGCGGTCGATCAGCGGCGAACTCGGGAAGGCCTTCTTGGTCCCACTTGATGTAGAACCATTTCTTCCGCCAGTTCTGGACGGAGTCGGATTTCTTCAGCTGGAAGAAGCTTGTGTCGCCGCGCAGCTGGATTCCGAAGCCGCCCACGGGGAACGTCTGCTTCGACTTCCCCACCATCCGTCGCACCATGAAGAGCGACTTCCACAAGTTCCAGTTGGGTGCGATCCCCAAAAAGCACTCGCATAACACAATGAAGCTCGCAATGTTCAATACGCTGTTGGGATTCAGATCATGCATCTGAATCCCATAGGCGTAGAGAAGACCACGAACAAAATCGTGGATGGGGAACCCGAAGCCTCGCGGAAGGAACTCCACGAAGCACACGCGCTCCCCCATCACGAGGAGAGGGATCACATCCTTACCGGGGGCGCGCGTCGTCGTCGCCGTGCTCGTCGGCGGCAGCAACCCTTGTTCGCGGAGGGCGTCCAACTCCGCCGCCTTCACGGACGACTTCCCCCAGTCGCCCTCCAGCTTCTTCATCCCGGCGTCGTCGCCGGCGGCGGAGCCTTCCGCTCCCTTCACCCTCTTCTGGCCCATGGTGCTAGCGGGGGAGGAGAGAGTCTCTGGTGAATTGGGCGCAAGGGCAGCAATGGAGGAGAAAGCAGATGAGATGGCGGCGAAATGAGGAAGGCGTGAGCTGTTCCCCACCGCGGTGAAGATTATGTACCGCGGGGTCAGTTCATCCTGGCCGTCCTCCACGAAGCCGCAACTCGAGGCAACATCTGGCCGTCCACGTGTCGCGCGGAGATAGCAACCGTCGCCGGCCACGCCGCCCACTACGCGCGGGAATCGAGGCGCCATCATCATGCCACGAAAATTTCGCGCCCAACGGTCAGAACAGTCAATCCTGACACCGGGACCACTCTGTTACGTCCCATCGGATGCAGAGCACGCCGAAAACGTCAGCCCTGACGTCATCAGCGGAGGCGTGTCAAGTAAGCCAACGGGCTGATGGAGCACTCGGATAGTTCTTCGAACGCAACAAGGAACAGTAAGCTCTGAGAGCTGAGTCGACTCGATAATCCATTCGAGTGAGACAAATACATAGTAAGCTTTACAAAGCTGATGACACCCGAATTCATCATTCGAGTGGCCTCCAACCAGTAAGCTTTCATAGCTGAGTTTAAGTCGATTCCGTAGGCCATTAAGGCTGAGTACAAAGTAAGTCGGACAAGGCCAGTTTTGACTTGGGCATTTCGAGTCATCTTTTTACTCCCATCGGGAGCGGGCTTTTCGACTGAAGAAAAATTGAGTTTAACCTCAATTGCAAGCAATTCAGCTTAATCTCGGGGGCTACTCCCATCGGGAGCGCTGTTCGCGCACCCGATGACTAAGGACAACGACAGTCGAAAGCTGGCGGGTCAAGAAAAATCATGAAGCGCACTCGATCATTCAAGACAGTAGCAGCCGAAGGTTGGCTCGCGAAGAAGTCAGGTGGCGTGCCCGGAGGAAGGAGTCCTTTACTCGACTCTGCGATTCGACTAAGCACTCGGGGGCTACTGTCGTGGGGCTACCTTTCAGGTGCCCCACGGTGGTGATACCTGGGTCACGCCAAGTGAAGCCCATTGAAGCCCATGAAGCATACCGGGTGGCCCAAGTAGTCGGTTAGGCCGATGAGAGTTCTCCTTATCTTGTAACGTGCAATCTGCACCGTCCACCCGAGACCTGGCCTGTGATATAAAGGCCAGGAGGGTGCGTCGTCTAGGTAAGGCAACCGGCAAGCAAACCCTAGCGAGATTGCATCTCGCCATTGTAGCCACCTCAATAATTCCAGACAAGCAGGAGTAGGTCTTTACCTCACCTTGAGGGGCCGAACCTGGGTAAAACTTGCCCCCTGTTAGCCGTCACAGCCACCAACGTTCTCTCTCTCCCCCTCAATCAACCCGGGGTGTACAACCTTGGGAATTGCCGAGCCCTAACCTCGTCAGTTGGGATCACCATCACAATAGATGTATGCATCGTCTTCATCCAAGCTTTGCATCGTGGCCACCTTGTTCAATGCTTGGTACTCATCTTCGCTCATGGACTCATAGTCTCCATTGTCATTGACGATCATCACCTTCTTGTTGGTGCACTCAAACGACTTGTGTCCTTGTCCTCCACACTTGTAGCAAGTGATATATGACTTGGCGGCTTGGGGTGAGGGCGCCGTCTTCTTGAAGGTGGTTGGAGGTTGAGTTGTAGCACCTTTGACATTGCCTTGAGCATGGACTTGATCCATGGGTTGTGTTGATGATGATGCTTTGTTGGCAAAGAAGGACTTGGCCTTGACATACTTGAGCTCTTCCGCGACTTGGCACTCGGTCTTCATGGCTTGATGCACTAGCTCGACAAGGTTCTCATAAGGTTGGAATTCCACTATCTTCTTTATGGGGTACGTAAGTCCGTTCAAGAAGCGTGCCATTGATTGTTCCTCGGACTCGACGATGTGTGCGTGAGAGAGAGTTGACTCCATATCCTTGTAGTACTCGTCAACCGTCTTGAGGCCTTGTTTGAGCTCTTGTAACTTCTTGTACAAGTCGCGAGCATAGTGGTGTGGTACAAAGAGCGTGTACATTTCCGACTTCATGTCACTCCATGATTCAATAGGAGCTTCTAAGGAGGCTTGAAGTTGTTCCCACCAAAGTTGTGCATAGACTTCTAGCTCCAAGGAAGCAAGGTTGACTCTCTTATCACTTGGCACCTTGTACACACGGAATAGTTTGGAGACCTTGGATTCCCATGCGATGTAGTCATCCGGGTCGTTGGTGCCATGAAACTTGTGAATGACAAACTTGGGAGGATTGAAATGTGGTTTGCGCTCCTCATTGTCATCATCACAGTGGCGATGGCGGTCTTGGTGACGATGCCTTTGTTGGTGGCGTGGAACATAATTCTCATCGTCTTCAAGATCAACACGATTGTTGGACAATGGCACTCGGCGGGCTCGATGTGGAGGTAGGTGATGACGATGATGTCGATGATCCTCATGGCGGTGCGGAGGGTCCAAGTTAGCATTTGGGATTGGTATCTCTTGACGATGGCGCTCTTGATGTTGTTGAGGGTCTAAGTTCGCTTGTGGGTGAGGCGCTTCTTGGCGATGTTGCTCTTGGTGTTGTTGAGGATCCAAGTTCGCTTGTTGATGAGGCATCTCTTGGCGATGGCGCTCTTGGCGATGGCGATGTCCTTGATCATTCTCACTTAGTGTGTGGCTTCTTGCGGAGGAGCGATGAGAGCTTCACGAGCTATGATCTCGTTCGAGAAGCTTGCTCATGGAATCTTGGATTTGAGCGAAATGCTCATTGTTTTCACGTTGCACGGCATGATGGTGCTGCTCATAGCGGCGTAAGTTGTCGTCGATGTACCTCTTGAGAGCCTCCTCTTGCTTGCTCATGACGGCTCGTTTCCCTCCCTAGCCATGATAAGAAGACAGAAGTGATATGTGAAATATGTGGTGGCTAAAACCTCTCTTACCTTCTTTGGATAGTATTGGAACAAGTGGTCTTGCCAAGATGAACCGATACACAAGAATGCGGTGACTTGGTTTCAAGGATCCAAAAGCAACTCCAAAACACACACGGCCTATGGGTGGATAGGTATGGATTGTGGAAAGCCAAAAGAACAACCGAAAACCAAGATTTGTTAAGGCAAGTAGAGAACCACGATGATCACAAAGCAAAACAAGTTGATCTCAAAGGATATGAGGAAAAACTCATACAAACACACGCTATGAAAGGTAGGACTTGCACAACCCAAAAGGAGCTATTGATGGACCTAGCGAAGACTATAGCTCAAGTCGCACAAGTGCAAGAGAAACCAACTCGATTGCAAATTATTGGTGGGCTACAAGATTTGCACAAAGATACCACACCTATGAATTTTTCATCGAGCTTGCGTGACCTACAAGAGATATGGCATTGAGGCTCTTTCTTTGCTTCCTTTTTTTATTCTCTTTTCAATTGATTCTCTTTTGCCTCTCACTTTGCTTGCCAACAAGAATTATAGCTACTAGCGCATACAATGTTTGCTCGGAACACTACGAGGTATCAAGTGTGCAAAGCCCAAGCAATCAGAGATGAGCAAGTTTCAATAGGATAGATAGGCGCAAAAGGCTTGGCTAACAAGTGATGCAAGGTGGGCGGGTAGTTTATACCTTCCGACGACGGTCTTCACTCTTGTAGACGAAATTCCCTTCCTTGCTCACGAAATTTAGTGGCAACAGAAAGTGGAGCAACCGCGGTGGTGATGTAGAGCTTGTACGTAGCTTCGAAACGAGCCAAAGAACACCAAAAATGGAGTCCGGAAGAAAGTTATGGCAAAAAACGTGAAGCAGTTTTTCTGCTCGGAAAGGAACGCGGTAGTACCGCCCCAGACCCGGTAGTACCGGAAGTCCGGTAGTGCCGCTCCAAACCCGGTAGTACCGGACCTCTAACAGAGGCGAATTCCGGAAGTAGCCCGGTAGTACCGGAAAACGCAGATTTTTCAAATCTAAAACTGGGACGAATTTTGCACGCGATTTTGGGCGAAAAAACGCAACTTCAAGCAACAAATCGGAGGGGAAATCAATGGAATTTGGCCATGGGGATGCAAAGAAAGATAGATCAACAAGTGTAGCAACGGATCTATGGATCAAAACTTGCCCAAACACACTCAAATCTCAGATCAATCCAAAAGCAAATTTGGGCTATTTTTGGTGGAATTTTTCAAAAGTTGGCAAAATAAAAGAATTTTTTTTGGGGAATGGGGGGTGGAAACAAGGTCAAATCCGTGGCAACCCTTGCTCTTGATACCAAATGATGTGGCCGTGGCCCGATCTTCACGGATTGACACGAGGGAACGAGGGGAAGAACGAAGAACACGAAGAACGAACACACAAAGGGATAACTTGCGAAGCCTACAAGGAAGAATAACTCGGCAACAAACCCCCAATGGAGAAGCCTCCGGATCCGAAATTCCAAGTCAACAACACGCTTAATGAAACTGTTTCTCTTACCGGCCGGTCCACCGATCCAATAGAACCCGCGGAGGGAAGATTGGCTTGTTCTACTAGAATCACCAAGTGAAAGAGTAGCTACAATAAGAGGGATGGATTCATTTCCACAAGAGGAGAGATGGAGGAGCCATGCTCAACAAGTCTAAAATCAAGTCTAACCCTAGATCTGAGGAAAAGGGATCTATTTATAGTCCATCCACGAGGGGGTAGGTGGGGAGTAAGTGGATAAGGCACGAGGCCGGTCTGGCTCAACCCACGTCGGCCGGTAGTACCGGCTCACTTCCGGGTCACTGCCGGACCTCTAATAGAGGCGAATTCCGGAAGTTGGCCGGTAGTACCGCCCGACCGGTAGTACCGCGTCGCGGCCGGTATTACCGGATTTTCCTGGGACTTCTCCAGTTGTGACTTGTTCATCATCTTCTCGATCACCGTCTTCAGGTCCCTCTCCCCCCTGACTCCCTGGCCCGTGGAGAGGTCGACGTCAGGCTCGTACCTAAGAACACATAGCACATCCGCTTTAGGTAGCAAACCATCCATGGAGAGATCGAATTGGCGAAGGGATAGGAGCGAGTTCACCTTATCTTGCATAGCCTTGGCTCTAGATCTTGTCATAGGGCCCGTAGGCGTGTCGGCCATGGTGTTGTCCACATGTGGGGCTACATCAACTTGCATGCTTTTATTATCTTCATATCTTTCGGTTGTGCAAGTGTTTATGCAATAATGACGATATTTGACGAAGCGGACATGACGAGGAGATTTGGTATGAGCTCTATTTGTTTTCATTTTTGTACATATGTTTATTCTCATGCTCATGTTTTACCTTGTCATTATAGATGGTTGTACAAAATATTATTGCTTAGCGGTTTATGTTTTCTTATGATTGGCTCAACTTGTTAAAAGTGTTTAATTTGTCATGTAGATTTGAGCATGTTTTGCTTTGTTTATAACATGATATGGTGAAGTGGCATCCTCCTCTAAAATATTTATGTGGATTGACTTGGCACATGCTCACACATGTTAAAAGACTAAAAATACAGTCTGTTATGCCTTGCCGGTTTATTGTGATTTAGAAGTGAGGTATCACTCTTATGCTTTATTCATTGATTATTTTGTCACAAACCATGATTATGACAGTAATGCTCTCAGTTGGTCGCTTCTCAGTCTTTTGCTAGCCTCCACTTGCACCGGGTGTGATGACTGCCCGTGCATCCAAATTCCTTAAGCCGAAGTATTCCATTTGAGTCCACTATATCTTCCTATATATGGTATTTCACCGTCATTCCAAGTAAATTTATCATGTGCTACCTTTAACACATTCAAAATATTTCTTTTTGTGACACTGTTGTTAGCTCATGAGGAAGTGGTAAAGAGTTTAGTATACCATGTATCAAGCAAGTTCTTCTTTCTTATTCACCCAATGAGTATGGAATCTGTGCTAATTTAAAATCATAAGAGAGCTTGTGCTAAATATCATAAGCTTAAAATAAAAAGACGCTCCTCCATGAACTTGTGGAAAGTTGGCAGGCACCCGTGGATTCCGCTAGCCATGGTTTGTGTAAGACAAGGTGGGGAGGAGTGTCAACTCAAAGATAAATATTCTAATGGAAACCGCTCTCAAAAAGTCTACATCTTGCTTGATATGGGTTATGTTAAGTTCTCTATTGCCAATCGTTGACAAAAGCATTCACTCCTCAAAATCATTTTAATTCTACATTCAAAACTTGAAAAGCTCTAGCACATGATTAATCCCTGCTTCCCTCTGCGAAGGGCCTATCTTTTATGTTTACGTTGAGTCAACACCCTTCTTTGAGCACCATCTTAGAGAGCATAGCTGTCATTCTGAGTATAATGTGCTTTGTCCCAAAGTATTATTGATTGAAGCATGATTGTGATGCTTTCTTTTCTGAAAACTTTATATCTAGTCTTCATTTAATATCTCAAGAGGTGCCCGTCATTTATGTTTTTCTCTACTAACGGGGCAAGCGAGAGATCACTATACCATACCATGTTATTTGCATTGCATCGGTGCTGTTGGCTGCATGTCTAAATTATTATTTGTTAGCATGTTGTGTTCCTCTTATGAGTCTTCATGATTTTTAAGCTCTATTATTTTTGGAACCTCTTTCATGTGCTTGTTAAACTATTGATCATGGCATAAATTTCTGAGCTTTAAATGAAGCAAATGTGTTTGTCAAAGTTTCTTTTATCGCGTCCAGTTTGTCAACTGAATTGCTTGAGGACAAGCAATAAGCTAAGCTTGGGGGAGTTGATACGTCCCAAACGTATCTACTTTTCCAAACACTTTTGCTATTGTTTTGCCTCTGATTTTAATGATTTGCTTGGAACTAACCCGAACTGACGCTGTTTTCAGCAGAATTGCATTTGGTGTCTTCTTTTTGTGCAGGTTTGGAAAATTCGCGGAAAATTCCAGAAAAATCAGAAAATGGATTTTTAGAAGAATTATGCCACGGAGCCAGGAGGGCTCGCTGGGGGGCCACCCCAGGAGCAGGGGAGGGTCCCACTGGTGGGTGGGCCCTTGGCCGAGGCCGCATGCCATCCCTGCCCCTAGAGCGCCACCTCTCGCCCTCCTTTCGTATATAAGGTCCCTCTGACCTAAAAACGGGACCCCAATCACTTTTCCCAAAAACCTTACGGAGCTCCGCCGTCATCCCAAAACCTAAATTCGGGGTCCAGGATCGCTGTTCCGGCACCCTGCCGGAGTGGAAATCGTCGCCATCGTCACCGCCAACGCCTCTCCATCAACCATCCATGAGGTCCCCCTCCATGTGTGAGTAGTTCCCTGCTGTAGGCAAGGTGATGGAAGGGATTGAATAAGATTTCTCATGTAATTCGATGCTAGATTGTTAGGGCATGATGCCTAGTATCCTCTATTTGTGTTAATCATCGTTGGTACAATTGGTTATTGTAACAACCCAAGTTTTCAAATTTTTGAAAATTCAGAAAAATCAAAAACTTTTTGAAAAATATATATATTGTGTTTAAAAAATTCAAAACAAGCATGGCATTCATGATTTCATTGCATTGTTGCATTTGTGCCCTTAAATTTCAAAAAAATTCAAAAGAATATATTTTGTTTTGCAAAAATAGGGAATATGGCAACAAATACCAATTTAATACCCAGGGGTATTTTGGTAATAAAGTTGTGTACAAATATTTCCAAATGGTATATTTAGACAGAGTCCGCTTTTACAAAATTTTACAAACTTGTTTGAATCCATTTGGTTGTGTATTTCAATAGTTATGCATTGTTTGGTTTTTCTGAAAAAGAAAAAGGGTTAAAAAAAAGGAAAACCAGGCCAGCCGAACCAGCTCATCCCGAGCCAGCCCAGCAGAAGCCCAACACCGTCCCCGGCAGCATCCCAGCAAGCAGCCCGCGCCCCCACCCCGTTTTTTTTTTCTTTTTCTCTCCTCCCGCTGACACCCTAGTCCCACCTGCCAGTACGACCACGTCGTCATCTTCATCCCCAAATTTACGTGCTCGTCAATGCCGATGTTCACCCGATTCAAATTGAATCAATACGAGCATTTAAGACCGAAATCAACGCCCACGTCCATCTCTTCTTAAGCCCCGACACCCCCTCTCTCCTTTCCCCAAAGAAATCCAGCTCGAGGGCCCCTAGGCTGCTCGATTTCGTCCACGGAGCTCCGCCGCCCGCCGCCGGCATTTCTTCCATTCCGGTGACCCTCTGCAACCCCGAGCCCTATCTCCACTCTCTTCCTCCTTCTTTTCATCTTGCGCATCATTATGACATGCTACGGAATTTTTGGTGCCCCAGATCGACGCGTGCGTCCACACCCGAAGCCAACCGCCGCCGTCTTGGACTCCGGCGAGCAATCAGGGAAGGAGAAGAACACCTCGACCGTCCAGGTCGCCATCGACCTTGCCCCGACGTCCTACGTCTTTTGGTAACAAAAGCCCCTTCCAGTTCCCCGTATATTCGCCGGAACGTGCCATGCCGGTCCGTCGCCGCCACTCGGACTAGGGTTCCGGCCGGCCGCGCCACTGGATTTTGGTTGATCTGTTTAGGGCCATTCGATTTAGATCCGACGGCCGCTGTTTATTTTTATTACCAAATCGGTATGCCGACGTGGCAGCACAGTCAGCGTAGAGTCAGCAGATCCAGCCAGTAGGAAGCTGCAATGTGGCAGGGGAATTTCTGAGTATTTTTCCGGATTAGATTTATCTGTCTGTTTTGCAGAAATGATTATCATAACTTTTTATTGGTTTGGCCAAATTCAAATATTTTTATATATTTGAAATCCTTAGAATCTGTAGAATATTTTTAGTTTTATGTTTTGACAAGTTTAAATTTATTCAATTTTCAAATGTGATATTTGAGTAAATTTGACATAACTTTAGTTTAAAAATATATTTTTGAGTGATTCCATTTGTGTTAGATTTGTGTAAAAGCCCTCTGCCCAGTAGAGCCTTTCCCTATTTTCATAAAAATATTTTGTAGCATTGTTTTATTTAATTGTTGCGTATGCCCTTTTGGGGAACTAGCACAGTGGCCCGCGCATACGCGCGGGCATCATTTTATATGTTATTATTTATGCCCTAAATTTAAAAATAGCCCTTAGTGGTGTATTGAAGATGTATGCTATTTTTCATTGTTTTGAACTTAATATGTTTGTCTTATTTTAGAAATATAGAACAGAGATAGAGTAAATGATACGATAAGGAAGTGCAGCATAATGGATAATATCACTTTCAAGTGTTATATGCATGGAGCAGCTTGTCCTTTTCATTGTTCTCATAATGCATTTTTTGTTACTTTCTACAATTTAGAAATACAAATAAGACTCTATTACTGGGATTTGGAATAGAAGAAGTATACTATGTGTTCTGGTTATATATTAGACTCTACCAAGGCACTTTGCTTATGCAAGTTTTGAGCAGAATGGCCAACCCGAACAACTGCACATGCTAGCATATTTTATTTTATGTACAATGAATTAATATATGTATGAACTGAAAAAAATAAAATTATTACTATCATTATTACAGTTTTCATTATTAGAACCTACAAAATGTCCTTAGTAGCTTACTCCAGTGCTTGACATGATAACCACTTCCATTCACCTCTAAAATACATATGTTCTTATTAGAACAAAAACAACTTCAATGCTTGTCCAGAAATTTTAAGAATTAGTGAGTATGATAATACAGTAATCTACAAATAGCACTCATTGAATTTTTTCTCTCGCATTCCAATAAAGTTGACACAAATTCTATTTCGGAAATATAGATCCTCCTACACCTTTCTATGGATCTGGAAGTCAAAGATTTGGCCAAAATTAAAGCTATGTTTGCATGGCTGCTACAATCTAATAGATTAAGTACAAGAAATATGTTAAATAGGAGACATTACAACATTGGAATAGAATTTCCCTGACCTTTATGTCATACTGGTTGGAAGGCTAGAGTATCAACATATATGCAACTCCTTTTATTTAAGATTTGTAAGATGTTTTTTCCTTACATTGCTTCTATTGTAGACATCCTTTACATTCTTTCTGGTTGTATGAGCTGAAAAACCTCATTTGTAAATGTTCTGGATAGTAATATACTACCACTCTAGTTGGCAGTCCTACTGTTTTACTGTAGAAAAAAGTATGACATAAATTTATGGATTAAAAATCAGACAAATAAAATAGGGGTCGGTTCAATTTATGAGTAAAACCTAAATTAAACATAATGTGTTTTTGAACTCAAGTAAATCTTCAATACATGCATGATACTGTATCATGTGAGGACGATTCTTTTTTAACATACCATTTGAATTGCATAATCCCATCATGCCTAACATATGGCATGTAGCAATATCATAGGATGTCCAAAATGCATTATCCTCTTTTGATCTCAAAAGCTAAGTAACTTCGTTCTAGTAGATAATTAAGTGCCAAGGATAGCAAACGGCATGCGACACCAAAAAAATAGTCTAAAGTTTATGAAAAATCCAACCATCCATATGTACCTTAATCTACATATAGCTTATTAGTGCAATTTTAGAAGTTTAAATTAAATATAATTTGATTGGTGCTCTTGTCATGATATAGTTGCTAGAAAGAATGCAAGAAACATTATGATTAATTCTACGTTAACTCATTAAGATAAAATGTAATACAATATTGTAGACATACTAAGACTGCATCCCTCAATATTTAGCAAGCTAGTGAGCGCAACCTCTAATGCATATGTCAGTTTGAGAACGGATTGACAATGCAAAAAATGCGTACTACATTGTGAAAAAAAATGTGCCTTATATATTTACACGTAAATAAAGAAGCCATATTTCAGTGACCATTTCAGTCTAGTTATATATCACCTTCTCATGTTGCCGATGCATCATAAAGGAGTTCGAGAGCATAACAATTATTATGAAAATAAATTCCACTCGAACTGTCTATGTGATCAGTATGTCCAAAGCTGCAACAATTACCTTGCAGACGATGCATCGTCTATGTTGATACAATCACATTTGTAGATATAACCACCGTGCCTCCCAATAGAAATGCTTATTGCAAGAAATGTTAGCATTGACATGAGTGAATAAAGAAAAAGCTTACATCTAGAAAAAAAAAATCCAAGTTTCAGTGCAAGGTTCTACTTTTCGTTAATCACACTTCAAGAAAAAATCAAAGGAACAACATGGGCACTATAATTACTATAAGCAGGAGAAAAGATTGATTAAGCAAAAATATTTATAGGGCTATGAACCATGTTTGTAAGTTGGCAACCTAGCCGTTGCCAAGCAACATAAACTAATTTCCTCTAGCGAAGCATTCGACAGCTGAGGCATAGGCATAAAATTGTCAAAATCAAATCCTCCGGATCCTAGACAGTGCATATAACAAATCAAAATATAACAATGACTTTATACTAACTTATCATCTAAGATATTGCTAATGTTACTCCAATAGACAGCATAAGTCGATCTAATGGACATATTGGAAAATAATAGAAGCAATATTAGCTTTTCGCTCATACATGGATGAAATTAAATTGTAAGGTGGAAAACGAATTTGATTAAAGAAGATGATAATTGAAAGTATAAATGTATAATAATGATAGTCCATGCTTGAACTTCTGGGTACTGAGTTGAAAGTTAAATATGTCTCGCTGGAATTCCGGTCGCCTCCTACTCAGGCTATACTTTCACGTGATCGTTCTCGCCGTCGACTACAACACTGCCGACTACTGGCACACGGCTTCGTCGTGATGATACACCTCAAGATCATAGCATATTTGTCTCTCTCCATCGCTTCAAAGATTTCAGATAACACAAATACAATCGATCAATCTATTCCGTGGAACTGGCCAACTATACAAAAGTAACATCAAGCAGCTTGGTGCATGTGTCGGTTTATATCATCGGTTGGGTGCTATAGACTCCCGATGCAGGGAGGAAGTTCTGAACTAACCACTGTAGCTTGCTGGTTGTTTGAAGCGATTTGGCGGGACGGCTGGCTGTAGGCTGCCCGGTTCCATGAGTGATTACTCTTTCCGTTCAGTTCAACCCGTAGATTGGAAGTGGAGAATTGATGGAGCCCCAACATAGATGTGCGAAGCAACAATTTACAAAATCCAATAAGCTTACCTATGTGGGTGGATCCCATGAGGACATGACGATATAGGAGATCCGAAGGACAGGGTAAATCTCTTCGCACCGAAAGATAGGCGTGGCGGGCGTTAGGATGGGGACGGCAACCTTGCTAGGCATTTTCTCTTTTTTGATGCTCAGGGGTGCGGGTAAAATAACCCTATGGCATATGTGGGTATTATTTTTCTAACTCTGATGATTATCATTGGTTGTATCTTATGAGAAATACTTGATACACATGCTTCATTGATCCTCTAGAGATGCCTTGTATTGTAGGGACGGCTTCACATCTGTAAGCATCCACTTTCGTCTTCATTTGCTCATCAGCTTTAATTTTCTTTACTAAGGAAATGATGACTGAGTTGTAATGATTTCATTGGATGGGGCTTTCTTATTATCTAGAAGCCTGATGGCAAGAAGCATCATTACCTTATAACCCATCACCCGTAGAAATCAATTTCACAGGACATCATATTAATCTCTACAGAATATATCAGGCGGCCATGTAGTGGATATAGATATGTGTATATATGGAGAGTATACATACCCAAGAAATTCCGTCGACAAAAAAGAAAGCATATTCTTTAAAGGCTTGCTGCTGTCCCATTGCTGACGTTTACAGTTAATGAACCATATTTTAGTTGAAACATGTTGAAACCTGAAGAAAACACATGGTTACTACTCGTACGTGGTTCTCAGCTACAAAACAGAGAGTGTTCGCTTGCAACAATTCAGAGTAATACGATACCACAGTGTAGTCTCAGGTTCAAAAAATAATACGATACCACAGTGTAGTCTCAAGTTCCAAAAAATAATAATGGTGTTGTCCGTGTGAACATTAATTAAGCGATCTCCAATCAGGTTAAGAGGATCACGATATTGATTCAGTCTCCACGCTGATGCATGTCTAGAATTTGGACAGGACTTTGCCTGCAGGTACATGTTAGTTAGGAATTTTTTTCATGTTTACTGGTCAAACGAAGCTACAGTTCGACAGTCGAGTTACCTGAGACCAACATCGGAGAGCACATATTTGTTGTGCTGTCAGTCGTTGCCGCCGACGGACTGATCTAAGAATAAGGAAGAAGATCTGGTCGGGACTGACCTAAGAATAAGGCAGAAGATCCGGCCGTACGGACCTGGCTCGACGTCCATGCACACCACGCGGGCCTGCATCGACTTCTGCCTTGTAGTAGATGCTGGCGCACTGAACCTAGAGATTGGCGGTAATGGCGTCTTGTAGGTCTACTCGATGCGGCGGCCACGAGGATGAAGCAGCAACTCTTTTTATGTTTTTTCCTTTTATGTGAAGAGGAATCGAAAAGGTATTTTTACATAATGGCAAAGGTGGGTAATTTAGTTGGACTTGATTAGATCAAATGGTTGTGGCTGACTAATGTAGAAAATAAACGGTCTGATGTTTCTGATTTTCGTGGGAATTTCTAGCTGATTTCTCTTAATTCTAGTGAGCCCGTCATGTACTTTTAATATATAATAGATTTGAAAATAGTTTATTTATTTCTAAATTGCATTTTTGGGTCTTATGACATCATGCATGTTTTCAAAAAACAGAAACTATAGTTGGATTAATAATTGTGTTTTAAAAATGCATTTCATGTATTTTTGTTTGATTATGTTGCTTGTCTATTTATTCTTGCCTTGTGTCAATTGTTTAGATTATTCGGAGAGTCCGGAGAATGTTTGCAATGGTTGCACCTGCAACTCCTGCCAAGGCAAGTGATGCTCACACACGAAATTCCTAAGTATTTTGATATGCAAGGTAGTTTAATTTTTCTAAGTACAATTGCATGTCGGGTTTTATTACTATGCTATGCTACACCTGTTTAGTATTACTCCAAATTTTCCTAAGTGTCTAGTACCTATGTGATAACTTAGTAGAATAGGTAAATGCCATGCTATGTGTTTTGTATGAAATGTTAATATTTTTTTACTAAGTTAATAAACTACCTGGGTGGGTGGTTGGAATAAAGCAATTCCCCATATATGAGAGGATGAATTGTAGAAGAGAGTGATTACCTACTTTGGGAGTAAGGACCATACATGGTCCCCTAACTTAGGAGGATGAATCACACTTGCGGAAAGCCACCCAGGGACAAAGAGATCGAAGTTGCTCCAAGTGAAGATTAATTTTCGTGCAGCGACATGTCATATGGGCTCTGGCTTGACTTAATAAGTTGTGTGGACCTGGCCAGCGGGATCTGAAGATGTAGTGGAATAGGTGGAGGTGATCTCGCTAGAGCGCACGGGAAAGCACTTCTGAAGGGTCTCGTCTCAATCTTCTCCTTTCCTTTTCACTTCAAGAAGGGTCAAGGTCAGAATGGGCTGATTGAGTCAAGTGGTGAAAGTACACAACCTCTCGAGAGTATCAAACTAAGTACTTAGCCGTGTCCCTGGTTACGGACAATTCTGAGTATCGGAGCAAGGATGTCAACAAGAGATCTCATCATTCTAATTTTCCTAAGAAAAATTTGACGAACTTGTGTGTGGAGATATTCCGGGATATGTTCCATGGAATGATCTCATAACTTTTTGAAAAGAAAAGTCTTGGAAAAGATAGGATAAAATTTGCTTTACGCAAAAATAGACTTGAACTACACCAGCCATATATGCATATAGTTAATAGAAGTTTTTACCTTATGAGTCCACAAGTATCACTTGCCAGATCCATACAAATGGTTCAGACCAATTTTTGGATGCAACGCTTTTACCGTTGCAGGTTACTACGACGAAGAATAAGGAACGGGTTTTGAGTCTACAACCAACATGTTTTCGCCTGTGGCCACATGAAGACTGAGTATTCATGCAATAATTACAGTCTACCGCTGTTCTTTCTTTTTATGCTAGCTTCGAGCTATGCAAAGATGTAATGGTTTATTTTTAACTCTGGACTCAGACGTGTAATAAATTGATATAATGTTGTGATATTTCATCGTAACTGTGTGTGCAAATGAATCGATCCAGTGGTTTGCACTATACACAGGGACTTACCTATTTTCAAGTGCAGGTCCGCTACAGTTATGCTTAATGCTTGTCACTTTGGGCCCGAGTTCCATGATTTCAGATCTGATCATATTATGGTTTCATTAATATAATAGTTGTTTGGGTCCTATCTAGTAGTTGTATGCACCTGTTACTAATCCGGAACCGGAGACCCCGAGTGACAGAAACGGGGACATCGATGGGAATGGTCGGTGACTTGAGGATTACATGTATTCATTGTGTGTTAATTCTTTGCTCCGGTGTTCTATTAAAAGGAACACCTTAATTGCCATTTGTTCCTTAATTGGCCCGGCTGAAACCGGATGACAGGACAAAAGATGTCGTGCAAGTTCTTATTGCAAGCACGTACGGCTAAATTAGGAATACATGCCTATGATTGTTTAATACTTGGATGCTTTATTTATTTATTTGCATTGTGCCTTGTTATGTTTATTTCATGAGCTATCTTATTCATGCAACGCCCGTCTATCCGTCCCTATGCCTACGGTGTTTTTAATCCTGCAGTTTACAATTGCTAATTCTGCTGTCACCATTGCTACTATTATTATTTTTACGGTTGCTACTGTTTCACTGCTGCCATCACATTACTGTTACTACTGATAAATTGCGTCCAGTGAGATCCTTTTCAGGTGTGGTTGAATTGACAACTCAACTGCTAAGTCTTATAAATATTCTTTGGCTCCCCTTGTGTCGAATCAATAAATTAGGGTCATACTACCCGCGAAGACTGTTGCGATCCCCTACACTTGTGGGTCATCAACCACGAACCTGGAAAGGCCCACATGGACTGAGGGATGGTGCAGCAGCCCATATGGGCCAGCCGCACCAAGTCCCAAGGCCCATGCGGCCAAAGGAGGTGGGAGCACCCCAAAACCCTAGGGGCTGCCTTGGGGGGTAAGTTTCCCCTTGGCCGGCCGGCCCTAGGGCTTGGGGGAGGGGCAAAGGCTGCCCCTCCACGTCTATATAAAGAGGAGGGGAGGACTGGGGCGCACCACCCCATAACCCTAGCTGCACAACCTCTCATTCCTCCTCTCTCTCCCTCGTGCATGGCTTGGCGAAGCCCTGTCCGTGGGAAACCTCCACCATCTCCACCAGCACATCGTCGTGCTGCTGATATCTCACGAGCCACTTCCTCCTCGCTTGCGGGGATCGACTAGCCAACCCCTACATCGACAAAACGCGTTTGCTCATTCTTCAAGGGTAAGAGATTGGATCTTCTCCTCGCTACCTTCCTCTAGTAGATCTAGATCCGTTGGGTTTCTTCCGCTTGTTTCGTAGGAATTTTTTTATTTTCTATGCAACGAACCCTTCAAAAGAGAGTATGGAAAAGCCCCACCCGTGGCTTACATGGAAATGGAATACATTAGGCAAGTGATTAACGGGGGAGGAGAGAATCACGTATGACCGTTAGGGTCAATGCTGCATGGTGACTACCTATGCAGGTTGTATCTAGGCCATACGTGATGTACAGAGAATATTGTCTAACACCTACGAGCGGCCGTACGGACAGGTCGGGTAAGCTTCCTTCTGCTGCTTCGAGGTGGAGTGGGAGGACAGAGAAGGGTGTCGTGGTCGTTGCAGCTGTGTGGAGGCGGTCTTGGGGGTCTTCAGAATCTGCTGCCTCGATAGCTGATTCCTTGCGACGACGAAGTGTCGCCGACGCTATCTTCGGCCAAAGGAATGGCCCTTCTATGCTCAACTATACTTGCTCGAGCTTCTTCCTCCTTCGATGGAGGATTTTCGGTCCCGATGCAGCTGAGTCCGGTCTGGTTTCTGGCGCCCCAAGTGGTTTCGTCCCCGGTGGCGATAGGAACGGTTGCATCTGGTGGGTAGCCGGCAACGCTCAAGGACTCGCTCGTGTTTCGTGGGTCAATACGAGATCTTTTAGGGTGCAATATGAAATTATTATGGGTCAATGTGTAATTAGTGGAGCTAATTTGGCCCCTCCTGTAAACTTGTACCCACCGCCTTCTTAATGCAGATTACAGGTCCTTCGGGACTTTTACCGGGCAAAAAGAAAACGACACCGGGGTCTCGAATTTATGGAAATTTTGATCGTACAACAAGCATGCATAGGTTGCAGATAAGGATTATCTCAACGAGAAGAACGTTTTGGTGTATAGGCATCTTTTATTTTAAATATATTTCTAGATATTTAAAAAATCTCCAAAACATTATGTGCATGTATCTTGTTCTATATGCGTAACAAATTATTTTCCTAAAAACCGACATTATTTATGACTGTGTAGAAAAGAGAAAATTTGGTGAACAAAATAAGGTTTTTTACGAGACATTTTCAATGCTACTCCCTCGTCCTCAAAATAAGATGCCTATTATTCATTGGTCAAAGTAAAATTTTACAAAGTTTAACCAATTATATAAAACAAATATTATCATCTACAATATCAAAGCAACATTGATAGAGTCACCATGAAATATATTGCTATATTATATACATTTGGCATGGTAAATGTTGAAATATTTTCTTAGATATCCATGTAGGATTTTGCTTACGTGGAACATTCTTTAATAAGGAAAGAGAGAGGAATCGTCTCTTGTTAGAGCAAGTTTAATAGTAGAGCTAATAGCCGGCTATAAGAAATTGGCATGTCATCTATAACCAACCATATAGCCAACATATATAATAGTTAGCTATAAAAATGTTAGACATGACCCACGTCCACTCTCACAAAGTGGCTAGGAGCATGTGTTGCAGTTGGCTCTTACATGAGAGCCTGCTTCTCTTCTCTCTCCTCTTTTCTCTCATCCAACTAAGTAACAATATATTATTCAAATCCTTATAATCAGCTTACGTAGCTTTATTATACTTACTCTTATGACTATAAATAATGGACTGCCTTGCTTTACCAGTGTACTCAAGCATCACTTGACCAACCACCGCTTGAGACTGTTGACGGGACGGACCAAAATAATTAAATGCGCGAGACAATCTAAGGAACTAACCGACTGAAATGTTGATTATCTCTAAATTTTAATTGATGGCATGGAGGCTTATACGTCTTTGCCGTTCCGCACTTCATACGACCTTGGATACAACACCTAATAGTAAATACAATAGTGCAATATGGAGGCCGAGCTCTTGGGACCGTCGAAAAATTCTGAAAACAAAATATTTGTACATAATATCTTGATCGATCATTATGAAACATTTGAAGTTCAAATTTGTTTTATTCTTATATGGGGAAAAAAGACAAATCTGCAGATTCTAATCGATGAACGGTGCACAGTCTTAAAATTTTGAATTTTTGTCAGATTTGTCTTTTTTACGTAGCTTATAATAATACGAATTTGGTCTTGTTGAAGCACCGTGGTGGATCAAGATAGTGTCTACAACTATGATTTTTTTTCAGAAAATTTTGACACGGAAATTTGGGGATTCAATTTTTTTTTGAAAACTGAGCTTCCTAGAGCTCGGTCTCCATTTGTACTTTTTGCTTCTCTAATACATTACTCCTCTTAGCGTGTTATCCTAGATAGTCATGATTTTTTTAAAAGTTGTATCTAAGTGAACTTACATTTTGTGACTTTTGCATCATGCGACCTCTTTGTTCATGATTTCGTGCAAGAACCGTTTATTGGCTAAAATAAAAAATAACCTCTTTCTTCGTTAAATGTAATAGCACATCAGTAATTTGTCTAGGATATCGTGCTATGAGACAAGCATTGGGAAGACATAAGACTATTTACATGGTATTTTTTCTTATCTAGTGGAGGAGAGAGACAATGAAAAACACAAGAAGTGACCCACATGTAAGAGCCAACCTCTACATGTGCTTTTAGGCAAAAATAGTGAATTAGAGGAAATACGAAGAAAGAAATGGACAAATATGACAAACCATATTATAAGAGTGATTACTAGTGCTAACTTTTGATAACGTCACAATCTTATATAAACAATTTTCGGGGGGGGGGGGGGGGGGGGGGCTTAGGCCCCCTACATTTGTGCGGCTGCATGAGACTAATGGTGGAACTTATACCTTTTTAGTGATTGTGCTCTAAAGTGATCTTCTGAGATTGCTAAATTTTAGATGACGCCTTGCGAACGAGTTATGCAGAGGCCAGTGGTCATGTTGCACGACCCACACGCTTGTGATGTGCCTCCGGCTCCATTGATCGACCCCTGCATGCCCTATAATTATAGATGTAACTGGTCCGGGTCGGTCCGTTGGCCCTCCGCACCACACCTCATTTTTTATACCAATAGGTTATAGGTTTGGCCCGTAAAAACTGAGGGTCAAACAAGGTCAGACCCTAGGGTCGAACCGAACCGCTACTCCTCGTCCTCAACCAGAAGCCATCGGTCGTATTCCCACAAAAACAAAATCCGCCAGCCGCATCGTCTTCCAAAGTTGCGCCATTCGTAGCGACTCACACATAGCAATCAACTCCATAAACCGGCATGCACGTTGCGGCCCGCCGGCGGGCAGCTTCTCCGGTGAAAGTGGTCTCAACTCTCAAGCAACAATCCAATCATGTATCCTCGTTCCTCGATGTACCACCGGCTGCGGTACTCACCAGCGAATCCAACTCTCTAAATCATCCCAACAGAATAGAGCTCAACTACTCAACAAGATCCTGTAGGTTTTCATCTTCCGCGAGGCTCATGTCCTTGATGCTTGAGAGCACAGGGCAATCCCGACCATCGGCCTAGTGCAGTACTGCAGACTGCAGTTCAGCTAAAACAAAGTGATGCTAGCTAGTTAGGGGCAAATCTTGGACCTAAAGGGCACCCTTTACCCTACAACGGGAGGATCGGTCCGAACCTTGGACCTGCAATATTCTAACAGGTTTAGAGGTCCAACACTAGGGCAAACCGGACCGGACCGTTCCGATCGTGACATATAATGGACGTGTTTATCCTTATTTTTATTGTTGGTCCCACCTTGTCCTTAGTTGTGAAGGTAGTGGCGGGCCCAAATTTTAGAGATTCTTTTTTGTTGGTCCCATCTTGTCCTTGGTAGTGGAAGCAGTGGCGGGGCCAAGATTTTAGATACTGGTCTTAAAAATAATAAAAGACAATGTATATGATGGAAAAAAGGGAGCGTGTATTGATGCCATGAGATGCGAGCCTTGTAAATAATAACATATAGAATTAAAAATTAATTGAAAAAATATATAACAATATTCTAGCATATATTATAATTTCATCTTGTCGTAAATACGTTTGTTATAAGGGTGCAATTTGGCGTATTTTGCAATTTATACATCAAAATATTTCACCCTAGAGAGACATATGAAAAATATCTGGACATGTAATATTGTTTAGTTATAAATGTAATTCACAGAACAAAAATGAGTATCAATATATAATATACATAGAAATATATCCTACAAGAGAGGTTAAAAATGAATAAAAGGAAGACAAACTGTAAGGAGACGGTATTGAATAGAAGACCGATTAATTTACATGTCAAAATATGTTAGCCTAGAGAGACATATGAAAATAACAAATATATTAGACATGTAATAGCGTTCAATTAGAAATGCAACTGAAAGAACATAAATGAGGATTAATATATATTATACATAGAACCGGGTCTTAGCGTAGCGTGATCTTGATGTCGAGATTACGCAGCGGGTTTTCCTACCGAACCGGGTCTCCTGTTTTTCTTTTGATCTACTCCGTGTCTTTAATTCACAATGGCACCCAAGCTCACACGCTCCTGTTTTTTTCGACAAAATAAAAAAATAGTAAAACATCATGAAAAATTCTGAAAACAATTGGAGGCACACACATATGAGTTGATCACACTCGTGATTTTTCGAAATAAAAAGACATTTCCCGCGCTTGTGCCAAAAAGACAAATCAGTGTTTTCAAAAACGTGTTTTTAGATCTATTTTTTACCACTCATTTTGTCTTTTTGTACAGAGCGCATGAAATTTCTTTTCATTCCGAAATTTGCACGAATGTGAACAATGCATATGTATGTGCCTCTAATTTTGTTTAGAATTTTTCATAATGTTTTACTATTTTTTATTTTCGTTGAAAATAAGAGGAGCATGTGAGCTCGGGTGCAAAAACGCCTCTCCCGTGTCTTTCCTTCTATTGATGTTGTAAAAGTATGACGTATTTCCATTATGCGAGTAATGAAAATGGGAGTAGCCCGGTTGGAAAAAATATCTATCTATCTATCTATCTATCTATCTATCTATCTATCTATACTATAATATTGCAATAGGTGGTGATGGTACGTCTCGCGTGGTAGTCGTACGTCGTACGTCGTGGTCCGGTCTTCAAAATTTGGTACCTCCTAGCGCTTCTCCCGATCGGTCGAGGAGTCCAGAACCAACACGCACACACGAAACACGATTTAACAACAAACCCACGTACACTAAAGAAGCCACAATTCATCTTTCCGAGCGCGATTCGTTCTTCCGGTAACGACTCCGTCCCGCATCGCCGCCTAGCTCTCTCCTCTCCAGCAGCGAGGCAATCTCTCCCAACCGGAGCTGTCGGAGGCCGCAGCGAGGCAATCTCCCCAAACAGAGGCTACTTCCCATGTGCAGCCGCCGGCTATCTCCCACAACTGGAGCCGTCAGAGTCCGAGCATGCGTACCTGTCCCCGGTGGACAAGTCTATCAGGGTGGCCGAGGTGCGGGAGTAATACGACGATGCCGCGCCCAAGCGCCACTCCAAGCTCTCCCGCAGCTGGCACGGAAATTGCAAGAAGGCAGGAGCATATATGTACAAACGTACCGACGCGCCGGCTACCTCTCCTCCACACTGCACGGTAGCGGGCTCCCGAGGTCCTCATATGTCGAGAACTGAGAACTCCAGATACAACTCTCTGTGCTTCACCGATATGCTGGTGGTGGTCACTGCACACTTTTGTTTTTAGGGAGGTCACTGCACACATGCTAGGAGACAAAATGACATTTGCATTAGCTCACATTCCCAATCCAGCTTGCATCAATCCAGCTTGCATTCGATCATTTACATGCACCTGCAGGAGCACACTGGCCGGTGCTTAAATCACTGCACGTTCTGCATTAGATATTGAAGGATCTATGTTGTTAAATCTCTACTAATATAAAAGGACACAGAGGGGGGTATGACACAAACGATCTGAGCCATCAAAACAACATCCAAGGGCTCAGATTGCATCAATGATGAGGTGCTCATCATCCTCACCCCAACACCGCACCCAGGCCCCGGTCAACGCAGCCACGCCGTTCTGAACACCTCCCCCGATCCCCTCCTCGCCTCACCTCCACGCAGCGCACCTCGCCTCCAACCGCCGCTCCATCTCCGTGCGTGGCAACTGCCGGAGGTGGAGGACGTGATGGGACGAGCTCAAAGCTCCCGCCCCAGCCCCATCCCGTCTCTCCCACCCCTCCTCTCCTCTCACTTCCCACCTGCACGCCGTCGCCGCCGCCTGCAGGCCGTCGCCACCGCCAGCACGCCGCCGTCGCAGCAGCAGCCGCCGCCGCCGCTTGAACTCCGCCGCTGCACGCCGCCGTCGCAGCAGCAGCCGCCGTCGCCGCCGCTTGAACTCCGCTGCCTGTACGCTGCCGCTGCCTGCACGCCGTCACCTCCTGCCACACCGCCGCAGCCGCAGCCGCCTGCCATCGCGCGGACGCGAGACGCCGCCGCCGCCATCGCGTGGACACGAGCCGCCACGACAAGGCCAAGCCGCTCCACTGGCTCTCCGGCAACTTCGCCCCAGTCCGCGACGAACCCCGCGCGCCGCCGGCCTCCCTGTCCGCGGACACCTCCCGGTGAGCACCTCTTCCTTCTTCTTCCCCTATCACCCTTCTTGTCCGCCCGGCCGTCGTGGCCATGAAAATCCCTTCTTTCAGATGAGAAAGAAAGAACCGGAAAGTTCCTTTTTCCCTTGTAGCCGGAGCAGCACTCCTGACCCCCGTCTCTCACCTGCAGAAGGACCTCCGATCCCGTCTCCGACCTGCCGCAGCACGCCAGAAGCAGCCCGAAACAGCAGCACCCAGCGTGCTCTTGTCCTCACCTACCGGAGCACCTGCCTTGGTCGACCAACAACCGCGCCGCCCAGGCCCAGTGAGTCTCTCCTCTGCCTTCGGTCCTTCCCTTGTCCCGTGGTGGCGCCTTGCCTGAATTTTTGCTGCAGCATATGCTGAGAAAATTATGTGCTACTAAACAAATGATTTGCATTACTGCACTGAAGCATTAACCAAAACATGTGGGAACCTGTGGTGCTTAATTAGTTTATTAATGTGTGGACTGGTCACAGTATTTATTTGGCCAGAGACGAGAATTCATAATTGCCAACTGTTGTTAAGGGAAGTTCACTGTAATTATACAAACTTGAGAAACCATTCATAGTACGGTGTATGTGGTTTAGGGGAAACAATAAATTGCAAATTATTGCATAAATAGTGCAATCAGCTACAAGAATCAGCATTCCTCTATAGACATCTGATAAGAAGTGCACATCACAAGGCAGAAGCTCATCTCAACGGAAAAAAGGAAAACAAACTACAATAGGACATGGAGATTGGACATTAAACATACCTTAATAGGATTAATAAGGTAGTCATACAATGTGTTCTCCCAAATGACAGCCATGTCCTTGGTAGCCAAAGAGTAACCAGGATTTGTGCCAGACTGCCTCTGTAGAAGTTGACTCAGGTTGGGCCCTGCATGACTGATATTACTAACTACATATTGACCATTTGTACAAAAAAATCCTGCTTTTTTCATAGCTTAACACGTAACAATTAGATTTAGTTTCAAAATTATATCCTCAGTTCAAAACCTGTCCATTATAGTGTCCTGAAAAAAGCAGAAAGTGTTATATTGAATCATATGGATAATATATGTAGACATTAAACCGTCTATTTGAAAATCTCATATTAGTAGAGATATACTAACAGCTTGATTTACATCTTCTAAGGAAAATTATATTATAGTTGCTGCCAAGGAGCACCAATATAAGATGTCTCAGGACCCGAAGCAACTTTCCGCTGAAAGAAAATAAGGTTTGTATATGACATGTTGTAGTGTGGACAAATGCATATTCATAATATATCACCGAAATTGGGAAATTATCACTGTACTTTTATTTTTTACATGGCAACATTTCATCACAAAACATTATTTAAAGAGTAATCTGATTGTGGTATGTGTATCTGAATTCAAAATGTCATAAATAACCGGAATATTTTCTGCATTTTTTAGCAACTACAGAAATGTGCATGACTTACACATGGGGCCATATATAAACATATTACCAGTACAACTATAATCAAGGCATGTCAATGAGAAGTAATTCAGAACTAGGGATAGGCTTGAGCTGAATCGGTCAAGACTGCACAAGTGTGCATTGCTCCAGGTTCATACTTCATGATTCATGATTAGTCTTCTCAACTCCTTTTTCCTATTTCACCATTTTAAAAGTCAAATTCCATACTGAATTTAAGATATTAACCAAAGATCATTTTATGATTCTCTCCCTTATTTTTTCACTCTTATCACTGAGATAACCGTAACAGCTTAATTCTTCAAATGAGGAAACAAATAAAATGGGCAGCTATACAACACATTTTGCATGTATGAACAGAAGTAACTAAGATGGATGAAATCACAATTCCTATCTTCTTTGAAAGTGCTTTTGGTAATCACAAGTAGTTCAGCTCTAGCATTAATTCATAAGATTTTGGGCCCATGTGGAATTACTGATTTTGAAGGGAAACTTTGAAATCACTGTGCTTAACTTCCTACTTACGTAGATCTGTGTGGTCAAGAATATTTGCAGAATATGGTGTATAGAACTATAGATACAGTGCGAATGAATTGAAGCTATTCTAGATTCATTATCAACCATACTTTAGGATCCTTCAGGCAACAGTGAAATTCAGAAAACGTCAAACTGAGGTATAAAATGCACTAAGAACAAATAAATGGCTTAATATTGGCTTATATATTTTTTCAAGAGTACGCTAACAGCGTACCATACTTTTATAGGAGGTAGAAATAATTACCATATCGTACCCTAATCGCGAACGATAGGGCAGAGAGACACAATACAACTCAGTAGTAGGTGTGTCCAAAGAAGAACATTCTTCTGTTTTTCAGTATAAATAATTGTTGGTGGTATTGCCTCAGTAGTTGTAAGTAGCAGTAATCCTGTGATCTTGAAACTGAAACTAAAAATTGAGTATTGCCTCAGGTGCTCCTCTGAGCCTCTCTTCTCTGTGTCTCTCCTCTTCTCTTGCACTGTGTACTGCATGTTGTTTCTTTTTTGATGTTGTGTATTGTATAGTGCATAGTGTATCTTGCTTGATCTTGCTAAGGTTTGACTAAGAATAGCATTAGGTTTGCAGTAGATGAACTTTGGTATTGGTCTGGTATGTGTGGTACTCCACTTCATCCTGGTGAACTACTGTGTAAATATGATGTGTTGTGTGTGACCATTACCCCTACTGTGTAATTTCAGGATTTGTTGTTTCTGTCCATTTCTGAATCTTAAAACACTGAATAATTTTGTTTCCAAGTGCTTCTATGTTATGTTGAAGGATTAAACATGATGAACTGATAAAAAATTGTGCCAAAGAAATAGTGTTTGTTCTTCTTACGGCGTCATGATTTTGATGGTGCTCTAATGGATTTCTTGTGGGTGTTGCAGGAGAACCTGGACGTGATCGATAGGCTCATCGACGACGCGGAAGCACAACAGAGGAACTTCTAGCACCCGGATCCTTACATTGGTAAGCTTTGAAATGCTTGAGCCCTTCGTTCCTACTGTTGACCCTGCGGTGCTTGTGCTTGTGCTTGTGCTTGTGCTTGTGCTTGTGTTCGTTCCATCTACTCTCATCTACATGTAGTTGCAAGATCATGATGATTTCAGGTTAATGAACTTACTGAAAGTTACTCCATGCTTGGAACCTTGTTTATTTATAAGACTCCCAGCAAACATTTGACTCCAAAAGCTTCAGCAGTAGGAGTACATATCCTTCTTTCCTCCTGTATCTTTGCATCCCCTGTTCATTGGTGTTGATTTCCCCCTATGCATCTCTAAAATCAATTGGCAAAAAAACTGTTCTGCCAAAAATGTCTAACGAAGGTCTTCACTGGGATCAATAGAACGAGTGTTGGTCATAGGCCCCTAGATTTCTCTGAACAAAGGATACGATGGGACTAGGCAGTGTAATTAAGAACTGAATATTCGTATATGAGCTATTCCTGAAATGTTTATGGGTGTACTATGTTTTGATCGGGTAGTACAGTCCTTCGGTTCTTTCACTATTTCAGCTAGATGCGTAGGTTTTTCTTTTACTTGATCTGAACATGGATAACTTGGCCGAGATTTGTCCGAGCTTATTTCTACTGAAACTCCCTCTAAACGCTTTCAGGTGAATCGGAATTGCACTTCCGCCACATTGACTTCCAAGTAGCGTTCTTCTGGTCGGCGTGCGTGTGGGCGTGCTGGGAGCGAAGGTGAGCCGTGTCGGTCTCTCTCTCTCTCTCTCTCTCTCTGGGATCTAGACTACCTCGATGCAACAGTTAGCTTTGGATTTGATGAGTGCTCCTTTAATCGGTGGACAGTTGTTGAACCTTCTTTGCCGC
Organism: Puccinellia tenuiflora; assembly: GCA_012064385.1. NCBI lineage: Eukaryota > Viridiplantae > Streptophyta > Magnoliopsida > Poales > Poaceae > Puccinellia > Puccinellia tenuiflora. The sequence continues at coordinate 492,772 of QRDG01001302.1, forward strand.
TCGAGTTCCCAATACTCCCAAAGCATCTGATGCCATTTTGGGATGTACAAAAGCGACCAAATAAAACCTTTGTAGGTATGTATCGTATACATTTCACATGGCATACTTACTCAGACCAATTGAAACTTCTGTAGTTCAAATCGACTAATGGTACTTCTTACAGACATAGTTGGCATAGTCGTTCACAGTTGTAAACGTGAACGTGTTGGGACGTCCACCAATTATAGAGAGGTCATCTTCATGGACGCATGGTATGTATAGTTAGTAAATAAACACCGGAATCATATTTTCAAAGTAATATTATTTAAAAAACTTCAAACTGTAGGGGCAATCTTATTCCTGTTGGTATTTGGGGTTCTAAGTTGATTCAGAACTCATACCGGTGGTCAACGGCTGAAGGCGGCCACCCTATTGTGATTGCAACTATGTTGAAGAAAGATATTAAATTCGGTAATTAATTTTTTTGTTTCACCATAGATTTTATATTTTAAAATATTTTCTGAATCACCAAAATAATTCTATTTGTTTGACTTAACAAAATAGGTGATCTGAATACTTCAGAGCATACCAACTTAGCATTCAACCCAACTCATCCTGCAGCGGTTCCTCTCCAGGGTGAGTTATTTTAACACAAAACCAAATTTGTAATATATCAACACAAATAATGATTAATATATACATATTAAATTCAAATGTTAAATGCAGATATCCGCCAAAAAATAATGAGTGGAGCGATCAACATGAGGTTCGTTGGAAGGTTTCTCGAGAAGAGGTGGGAAGGGTTGGCGGTTGTGTGGTCTAACATGGATTCTCGACGCATGAAGTAGACTTAGGAAAAGTCTATCGGCCACTGCTGGATTAAAATTTCTTTGTTGTAATTTATGTACACTTACCGGATCCAGCCGGTTTCCTAATTTGTCTGTACAATTGTTGTTGTTTAAAAGAATATGCTGTGTGAATTGTTGCATGCACCACCGATCAGTATGGATGTTTCACATTGTTGCTTTCTGGAAATAATGCATGTCTCTATGTTAGTAAACTTAGGCTTTCAAAATGTGTAGTAGCTTCACCTGAATTTTATTGTTGGTGTTGGACACTCACTACATTAAAGAAACAAAAGTAACTAAGCGTCTTAATTACTCTTTTGAAGCATACAAAACTTTCTTGACCAGGCCATCGTACACATAGAATTGCATATATATTTTTGGGCTGGAGGTGCTTCGTAGCATCTGGAACAATTATTGATATTTTGTGAGGTATTAATATTGTATTCGCTATTATTACACGTGTATTACACGTGCACGTTTACTAGTATTTGGAAAATCCTCATCTCCCAGGAACGATAAAAAAATTGGAGCCAGAATCCGGGAATACCGATCGATTGATTATTTTTACAAAAAACTCTATGGATTCCTAACCGGGCCGACTGGAAATACAACATATGTCAATAGAGGGTGTACCCTCGACGAGGAGATTATGGCCAGTCAATTTTCTTTCATGAATCTTTACTACCTCCATTCCAATGAATAAGGCCTATATTATTTCTGAAAACTCATACTATTTGAAGTTTGACCAAGTTTTTTAAATAAATTATGAATATGTACAATACAAAATAATCATACTTAGATGCATCATGAAATATATTTTCACGTGATATCTATATAATATTATGGTTGTTGATAGTTTTTTCTAAATGTTTGGTTAAATTTTACCTAGCTTGACTTTTCTAAAACAATGTAAGCCTTTATTCATTCAAACGGAGGGAGTAGTAGAGAGCGAGGGTATATTGAAACATATATTCTTCTATGCTCTCCCTTATGAAGAACTGAGAGATTGTTTTCTCTTAAAAATGAATACAGATATTGACCATGGTGAGCTGAATAGCTAGGTACCAAACTTTTTTCCGTTACTTACTGAATATAAGAATGACTCGATTTCGTAGTTCATCTGCGTTCAATAATAATAAAGTATAATTTTTTTTTCTAAAATGATGTGATGAACATTTGATCTACCCGTAGCAACGCACGGGTATTGTGCTAGTATAATATATATAGAAAGATAGCAGCTAGAAAGGTTAGAAACAAAATAAAAGGAGAAAACGAGTGTAAGAAGAAGATATGCAGTTCAAGAAGTACTAAGGTAGCGGGGATCTGTGGCCTGTAGTTGCTCCGCGGCCCGGTCCCACTTTCTAGTGACGCCGGCATCTGCTTGTATACTATCCATATACTTCAGCCTAGCGTGGATTGGTTTTTCTTTTTTCAATAACTTTTAATATTGATATCCAGACCAGGAAAACAATCTACACGAAATATATGTATGTCGACGAGTACGTTCCATTCCCGTGCTCAGTTTCGAGTTTCATCGTCTATAATTTTTCAATTTCAAACATATGTTCGGAATATTTTTATTAATTATTCTTTCCCAACATAAGAGACAGCAGTCTACTCTATAGCTTGATCATATTCAGGCCTTAGAAACACCTAAGATTCTAGGTTAGGCTGGGATGGAGTTTTGGCACCCGGGAGTTCCTCTCGGTCTTTTAAATGCATTTAAAAATTGAAACTTTAAAAAATTCGGATAAAAAGTTTTCTGCATACATCTCGACATTCTATATGTTCAAGAAGTCGTTTCACTGAAAACCGACTTTTTTGTGTCGTGTGTAAAGAAGACAAATTTTGATGCTAAAAAAGACTTTCCACGAGACATTTTTTTTTGTCTTTTTACACAGGCCATAAAAAACATCGTCTTTTTCGTGAAACTTGTCGTGTGTACATAGAACATCAAAATGTATGCGCCAATTTTTTTTTCAAAATATTTTGACGTGCCAAAATATTTTTTTCTGGTGGCAGGAGTATATACTTCTATGTGTCAAAGTGAATTTCCCGCTGTAGAATACAATATTTCTAGGAAAAAGAGCGCACCTTGCATATCAATCGGAATTTCTGCTAGAGTTGCTCTTAGGCTACACAATACGGTACATATTATTATGTTGCCAAAATAAACGGTATTCAACTCAGTACCCATGAACTATGGTGAGCCCGGCCCTGGGTGGAAGCTTCGCCACTAACATCTGCGCAAGAGAACTTTTTTCCCCTCTCCCCCCGTGCCGCACCCAGGCGGCACCGGGGGCGCCACCCTCGCGCCGCCTCCAGCCCACCCCTCCGCACCGCCCCCGCCGCTGCTGCCGCCGGCCTCCGGGCCGCGGCGGTGGCGGCGCTCCCCGCTGCCACACAACTGGCCCCGGGGGTGCTTCCCCTTGCTCGACCTGGCGTGGGTGGGCGTCGGCCCGACTGGGACGGTGACGGCGTCCCGCCGGCGCAGGAACGCCGGAGCGGCGGCTCCGGGACCGCAATGGATGCGGGGTGGCGGATCCAGGGCTCTTGCGCCCGGATCTGGCGGGCGGGCGGGCCTGGCCGTGTGGGCGGCGGGCTACGTCCGTCGGGGTCGCGGCGGCGCGTGCGCACCGTGGCCCTGCGGCGGCGGCGCTTTGGTGTAGCGCTGGGTGCGGCCGGGGCGCTCGGGTCGTCCGCGGGCGCGGCCAGGAGGCGGAGCCAGGGGGTTTGGGCCTGTGCGGGCCGCATCTGGGCCGCACGAGCCGGCGTGGGGCTTGGCTGCTGCGGCGCGTTGGTGCGGGCAGCGTCGGTGTCGAGGTCGGGAAGGAGCTGACCGCCCCTTGCTGCGGTGGGGGCGAGGTCGGGAGGAGGAAAGCCGGGACGGCGGCCCCGGAATTGCGGCTGCGGGTCGGCCGTGGTCGGCATGCCACCTTCCGTGGCATGGTGTGATGCGGTGGCTGCGGCATGCGGAGATGGTGGGCTGGTCGGTCCCCGATGGGCGGTCTATGGGGTTTGCGTCACATCGCCGGGCGAAAGCCTAGCCCGGGCTCTCGACCGGGGCCGACGACGGCGACGCCCTCGGGCGCCGCGACCTTCTTGGAGGCGTCGTCGAGGTGGTGCTCTCGCTTCTCCACGCCGGGTTCTCCGGGGGAAACCCTTGATCCCTCGCGGGATCGGGCGAGGGCGGCGCTCCTGCGTCGTTTGCCTCTTGGGGCCTCGCCTTGGATGTTCCACCGATCAGCGGGACCTGTGGAGTGGTGGAGGCTTGGCGTCGGCGAGTCTTCGTCTTCGGCTTGGGGGTGCGCGGCCCTGGGGCCGGCGTGGATGTCGGAGCGGCGGCTCCGGGTTTCACCTCCGCCGTGTTGCGTTGAGGTGGTGTAGCGTCGACTGAGGTCGCTTGGGCGTTCTGGTTGTCGGCTTGTTGGGGGCGCAGCCTTGGGGCTGGCGGGGATGTCGGGGCGGCGGCCCCGGACTCTCACCTCCGCCGCGTTGCGTGGAGGGGTCTTGGTGTCGGCTTTGGTTGCTTGGGCAACTTAGTCGTCGACCCGTGTGGGGCGCGGCCTCGGGGCCGGCGTGGATCGAGTTGTATTTTTTTTTCCTTTTTTAGGCCTTGTCCTTCATGTTTGCTTCTACTTTATCAATATAAAAGGCAAAGCTTTTGCCTCGTTTCTAAAAAAAAAACATCTGCGCAACACCAAGAGCTTGAATAAATTCTCGTTGGTGGAGTTACATTTCTCAGCTAGGGCATCAAGAAAGCAAGAAAATACACATAAGCCTTTACATTTTGCAGTTAGGACCTCAAGAAAAAAGTAGAAAACGCGACCAGGTCCCGCTCCTTCTCGAACGCTACTGATCAGGAGCTGAGCGCAACCAACCTCGACGTCGCCGAGAACGATAGCACTTGGGACGAGGAATGTGATGAGTAATCTCGTACACTCCACCTTTTTTGCGTGAAGCGATTAGCTAGGGTGCACCAGGGTTTTGGTTACCGGCCGGTAACCGAGTTTCCCGATCACCCCCGTGGAAAGGGCTTTCCGCGTAAAAATACCTAAAAGTATTTGAATTTTTCGAATTTGAAGGCTCTAATGTTGATAAAACGACTGTATTTGTTATGTACAAATGGGTAACACGAAACAATGGTAGCACTGTGTAGTTTCGTAGTGGAGTCCCCTGTTCGATTGCAAGTATATTTTTGTTTTGAGATTCACTTTGTTCCTGTTCTAAATTTCTAATCTATCTGAAAAGACATATTATTATAGCTACGTACCACCGCATTCCTATTGATCACTATGAATCTTTAGCTTAATGTATAATTAATACCTTCCAAGAAAATTTGAATTCAAAATATAATATTTACATTTGGCGGTAACCATTCAGGATTTATCGGTAACCCTGGTAACTGATAATCCCGATCCCCCTCAGTAATTTTTTCTATTCGGGAACCAAAACCTTGGCGTGCATGCTACTTCCGCGATCTTCAGACACTCAACTTTTAACCATGACGTTCGTGTCACAGACATTATGCACGTCTGCTCCCAGTGTACGTACATATAGCAGTGCATCCTAGTTTTTTTTTTTTTTTTTGAACATCAATGCATCCTCGTTGTTGTGCCGGTAGGTCTACCGGCCTCGAACATTTTAGCCGAGAAATGACGACCGCCGCCCATGCATGGCCGATCTACTCAGATATAGATCTCGTAAATGACAAGAGGACTTGACTTCCGGCCAGAGCACGTAGTCGTAGTCACACGGAAGCCACCTCACGCACGCGTCAGGTTTTTTTTTATCGTCCGGTTAAGACCGTCTTATCATTAACCTGCCAAGTAGTTTAGATATGCAAATTTGTTAATTCTCAGTCGCATGAGAATTAGTTAAATCTCAGTCGGGTAATTGACCATCAGATCTGTCTTTTCTCGTATCGGATAGCCGCAGACCCGACGTGTACGTACGATTAGTAGTTATCTGGGCTTATTCTTTCTCTCTTTTTTTTGGCGAGCTGGGCTTTTATATGTACGTGGGCTTTCCTCTTTTCTGTTTTTCTTTTTATATAAAGCTAGCTATTCTGTTACGTGTCTTTATGTTGTGTTTGTTTGTGTTGAACCCGGTGCTTTGTTTTTCTCTTCAAAATATGTATGTAGCTGGTTTCATTTTTTGTAGCTTTTTTATACAACATTTTCGCACATCTTTTCCATTTTTAGTTGCAAAGTTCTTGCTTTTTATTGCTAATTAGTCGTATGAGAATCAATTAAAATCTCAACACTACAACTAGGCTTTCAGTTGCATCACGTGTCAAACTGGTGTAGTCTAGTCGCAATCCATGCATAACTAGGTAACCAACCATTTATACCCCGCGTGCAACTGTGATGGGCTAGACGCAACCTGTGTACAACTGGGGGCTAGTCGCACCCCATGCGTAACTACCTGTTCACTTACACTCCGTATGCAACTGGATTGGACTAGTTACATCATGTGTGCAACTGGCGGGGCTAGTCGCAACCCATACGTAACTAGGTGTCAGCCTATACCCCGTGTGCAACAATGGTGCACTAGACGCAACCTGTGTGCAATCGGGCCTAGTCGCAACCCATGCGTAACTAGGTGTCCGCTTACACCTCATGTGCAACAGGGTTGGAGTAGTTGCATCATGCGTGCAACTGGTGGGAGCTAGTCGCAACCCATGCGTAACTAGGTGTCCGCTTACACCCCGTGTGCAACTATGGTGGGCTAGACGCAACCTGTGTGCAACTGGGACTAGTCCCGCAACCCATACGTAACTAGGTGTCCGCTTACACGCTGTGTGCAACTGGGCCCAGTTGCATTATGTGTGTAACTAGTGTAGGATAGTCACAATCCATACATAACTATGTGCCCGCTTACACCTCGTGCCCAACTGGGTTGGACAAGTTGCAATTTGTGTGCAACTGGAGGGCTAGTCGCAACCCATGCGCAACTAGGTGTCCGCTTACACCCAGTGCGCAACTGGATTGGGCAACTTGCAACTTGTGCGCAATTGGGGGCTAATCACAACCCATGTGTAACTAGGTGCCCGCTTATACCATGTACGCAACAGGGTTGGGCAAGTTGCAACATGTGTGTAACTAACGGCTAGTCGCAACCCAGGCGTAACTAGGTGTCCGTTTACACTCCATATACAACTATGGTGGTTTAGTTGTGACCGGTATGTAACTGGGTTGGCTAGTCGCGCGACATACACAACTAGTATATGCTAGTGACAATCCGTATGTAACTTTCTTTCTAGTTTTATGTACAACTAGGATAGACAGTTGCGCTCTGCGTGCAACACATTTGGTGCCAACTCCGTCTTCGAATATACTTTTTGAGAAATAATTTGTTCAGTCTCGTATTTTTCTATGGAAGTATGGTTTTGTGTTGGCTTCCGCCTATGAAATTTCAAAGCTGAAATAAAAATCTTTTCGAGCGTGCGATGTATCAGTTATTAGTTTTTCAAAGAATCGTTTTGAAAGAGACACACGTACATAGGTACATACCTATTGTCTATTATCTGATTGTTTGAACTGAAATCTATACGGGCTGCTGTATTTTTTGTGGGCCGTGTCCTGGTCGGCCCGCAAAATGCAGCTACACGCGAAATGGCATTGGCAGTGCACTGATCATCTCAAAAGCAGATTACTAATTCCTAATCCAGCACAAACCTACAGTCGACTGAGATTTAATTAAATCTCAGTCAACTGAGACCTAGCTAATCCCTACAACAAAATATGATATACAATGAGTTATTTTAGTCTTATCTTTAATAACCAGATATCTCTAAGATTATGGTGAGAGAAATTATGATCTCTTAGCTAAAAGAAGACAAAGCTCTTTTTTTCATTTCTCTCTCTTCCAACTCAGCAATCATCCTATGTGACACTGCAATGATAAGACCATTGTACATGCCCTTGTGGCGTAATGCTACACGCAGCTCATCAAATGTCGTGTTCCGAAAAAGCAGACGACACCTGGAAGCTAGCGGCGATCGATGGTGATGCATATACGTGCTTCCGTGTAGCTAGGTTTGGTCGCGCAAAACTGACTTGGATGGAACCTTGGCTCATGACCCAGTCAATAGGTCAAGCTATAGATGCATATAGTATGGAGGTCGAGCTACATGTAGCTTGGTTTCCAAAAAAAATTTAATCCGCAAAGTTTGATTTCAACAAAATTGAAAAAAAATCTTGGTTGTACATAATATTGTGATTTATCGAAAATTTTCGTTCACAAACTCGTTATATTCTGATCTGGACAAAAAAGTGTAATGTGCCGATCTGAATCGGTTGAACAGTGCGCAATCTCAAAAATTTGAAATCGTAACATATTTCTCTTTTTTGCCTAGATCAAAATATAACGAGTTTGTGGTTGAATTTTTTTACAGTGGTATATCACAATATTCTCTACAACTATGATTTTTTTTTAGAATTTTTTGAAATCAAAATTTGCGGATTCAAACAACATGTAGCTCGGCCTCCGTTTTAACTTTCCGTGCATACTATGCTTAGATTCCTTAGCCCGACGTACCATACACGTTCTGCTTGCGTACACAGAATTAAGAACAAAATACACTGTTAAGAACAAAATCCACTGTTGTAAGCGTAAAGCACTCAGTTTTGTCTTGTCATATAACTGCCCGTGAACTTTTTGACCTCTTTTCTCCTTCGGATCGACTTACTCCACTGCACTAGCATCTGAATCTGATAGCACAGGTTCTTGGTTGAATTTTACTCCATGGTGATGGAACCACATCGATCTGCAACTGGAATCCAGTTCAGTGACATCTTTATCATGGGAACGCCCCCAACTAGAACCAGTCCACTGCCAACAATTCTTGAAAGCAATTATTAAGTTTGTCTACATGCTTTCAACAAACCATCCATGGAGTCACCAAGATATGAATGCAATTTGGAAGATGCTTTTGACCGGAGAAGTCACGCACGAGTGTTGTTTGAACTGATCAACGATAGTGGCATGGCAGCAGTGTTGTTCCAAGTCAGTCGCGTTCTCGGGCAAACCAACGGTCTGCAAGACTACGACCGCTGCTGAAATTAGTGCTGCGCTCAAGAGTAATTTGCCGCCGGCTGCTTACAGCAAGATAAACGTTCTTTTTACTGTTATTAATCTTTCTTGTGTTTATGGTCAAAGTTTTCTTTTGAACTATGTGCGTGCATTATAAAATGTATCGAAGTGAGTAGTTGCAATATAGATTTTCTTAGCTACAGTTAGGTTGTTCGTGAGTTGTAACTGAAAATCTCCTACTTAAAAATTGATTTCACATGAGTTACAACTAAAATTAGATGACATCATTATATTAAGTTAATTCTAAATCGATTGAGAATTAATCCGCTCCCTGTTAAAAATAAGAAAGGAAAATATGACGTGACAAATAAGAAATTGGTGGCCCCGGACAGGAACCTTATCATGGATGAAGCAAAAGGTGTAACTTAATTCTGTGCACACGAACACGATATGACACATGTCTTATGGCTTGTCTTGCCTGGTAAAAAACATGGAATAAAAAATGACGGGGCATATAGGAAATTGGAGGCCCCTGATCACGAATGAAGCTTAAGCAAAGCCTTGTCACTTAATTCTGTGCACACCAACACGATAACTAATTACACATAGTACTCTCATCATCGTAACTTAATGAAGCTATTGCCGCAAGAAACCAAAGAACGCATGCTCCTGTAACTTCCGTTTTACAGAGCAAAACTCACTGAAAAGCACGCTACCAACCATAGCGTACGTTCAGTAAGTATCGACGACGTACGTCGTTGACTAGGTGAAAGATCAGCCGGCGGAATGGATCAACGGAGCACGGGTCTCGTCGGGTCGTCCCCCTGGTCGTCGGAGCTGAGCGAGAACACGTCGACGGGGCCGTAGGTGCCGTCGATCTCGTCGGCGACGCCGCCGCTGGACTGCGCGGGCGCACCGGGCGCGCTCCCCTTGGACGACGACCTGTTGTCGAGGAAGAGCACCACGACGGTGATGTCGTCGTGGAAGCGCCTCCTCCGGCCCTTCTCGATGGCGGCGATGCTCTCGTACTTGATGTCCTTCTTCCTCGCCGCCTCCAGCTGCGCGGCCCTCACCAGCCTCATCGCCACCCCCTTCCTCGGGCTGCGGGACACCATGTCCACGGCCGCCTCGTCCGTGAGCTGCTCCCACAGGCCGTCCGACGCGAAGATGAGGAACTGGTCGCCGGGCCGCAGCCGGCGCGTCCTGATCGACGGCACGGCGCTCATCACGGGCCGCCGCAGCGGGAACGGGCAGATGGCCGGGTTGCACATGTCGGGCCGCTTCAGGTACGCGTCCCCGATGGAGCGGGACACCTGGATGATCCCCTTGATCCGCCACACGCCGTGGGCGCTGGTGACGATGTGCGGGTCGTCCGGGTGCGCCTCGGCCACCTCCCGCCGCACGGCGTCGTCCGCGACGTTGTGGTCGCGCGACAGCCGCTCGGCCACCAACCCCCGCTTCCCTCTGCTGTCGCCGGGGGCGGCGCGGCGGCCGAGCACCGCGCGGGAGTCGCCCAGGTTGGCGACGTAGAGCGTGCCGTCCTCGATGGCGCCCACGAGGCAGCAGGATCCCACGGACACGAGCCCCGGCTGCGACGGGCATGACTTGGTCACCATGCCCATGAACTCCTCCTCCGTGGCGCCGAAGGCCTTCTTGATCACCTCCGCGGAGAGTCCCCCGTCCGCCGACGAAAACTCTGCAACGAATCAGTGTCACGACTCACGAGTCAGTCAACGTTGCGAATCGAAAGACCAGGGAGACGTGCGATCACAAGAAAGAAAGAAAGCGCGCTGCGTGCAGTACCTTGGATGAGGGAGAAGAGGCGTGCGTTGACGAAGCGGGCGGCGTCGGGCCCGCCGTGGCCGTCGTAGACGCCGACGAGCGTGGCGGCGGGGGAGACGAGCACCTGCGCCTGGTCCTCGAGCGCCTCGTTGGCCTGCGCGACGGCGACGGAGTAGTCGCCGGACGCGTGCGCCTTGAGGGCCACGTCCCACACCAGCCCGTCGTCGGCCACGCTCCTGGAACGGCCGGCCCCGCCGCCGCCTCCGCCGAAGCAGCAGCAGCAGCAGCAGGACGGCAGCAGCCGCCGTAAACCCCTCATGCTCCGGCCGGCGAGACTAGCGGCCGGTGCAGCAGTATTTGGTCCTCGATCGATCTTGGTGTGTGAAGTGCGAAGGGAGTGTACGTGGTGTGTGCGAGTGTGACGAGCTGCGTGGCTGGTGTATAGGCGAGTAAGCGCGTGGCGGTGGATGGCGGGGGCACGGCACGACGAAAAGGAGTTGTGCGTGCGTGGAAGACGCGTTCGTCAGTTAGGCTGCCGTTCAAACCATTTTCGTGCGTCGCGCATGCCAAGCAGATGACCCGTCTCAAATTTGTCTGCCTGCACACTGCACTGCTCATCAGAGGTCGACCGTCTGAACTCGAAGAAGTTGTTGCGGAAATTTGAACATTTCTGATCTGGATATTCTAGTCTAGATTCAGTTCATTTCTTCCAGTTCGTATGGATTCTTGCTCAATTGCTGGCCCCGTCTGGAGAAATTGGTATGTACCGGTAGTATGTCTGAAAGGAAAGGACGCCCGTGATTGCTACTACGATTGTAGGAACATCACTCACATATCTAATATAGGTCGTAGGTCTGTCTAAGTATCAGACAACTGGGATTTGAAGAAAACTGAAACTGTAGTTTAGAAAAAAGTGCAACTCGTTCAATTACACATTTCTGCCACATAGCTGTACTTTTCGATCTCAGTTACACTTTTTTTTTAAATGTAACTCATTTTAGAGAAGTGCAACCGGGTGCGACTTGCATTTTTCTTTGAACTGTGGTTCCACTTTTCTTAAGTGATTGATTTGAGACTTAATAAAACGGATTTGCTAATTCTCAGTCGCCTGAGAATTAGTTAAATCTCAGTCATATATACAGCCGTTCGATACGCAGCGTTAAGATTAGTACAGGCTGGGCGTGTCTTCTTTCGTTCTGTCATCGGTGTCGTCTACGAGCGAGCGAACGAGGACGTGTGATGCTTGGGACTGGTTGGGCTTTGTTTGCGCTAGCTGGGCCTTTGCAACTTGACTAGCTTTTAATTTGTGTCGTGATGGGCCCTCCTGTTATCTCATTTTCTTTTTGTTTGTTTTTATTTTTTGTTTTTTATTCCGCTTTTTTGTGTGACACGTTGATATTTCATTAAGGAATTTTTTCAATTTCGAAATTTATTTTTGTTTTCTCATCTTCCTAAGGCATCTTTGTGTGTTGCTTTGTCGTATGTTGGCTATACATATATACTAGTTGCATCCGGTGCGGAATTATATGTAATTGCAGGGCTAGTTTTACAACCAACATAAATTTGTAAAACTCTAAACTAATTTTAACTTGGGCTGCCAGTTGCATCTGATGTACAATGGGATCCTAGTTTCACCCGATGCGCAATTATAGAGCCAACACCCCATTCGCAACTGGAGGTACCAATTGCACCCGATATGCAACTGTGCACAATTGTAGGGCCAGTTGCTCCCTAATGCAACTGTGTGCAATATTGAGCTAGTTGCAACGGGGGTTGCCAGTTGCGCAACCATGTTTAGTGTACGGCCGGTTGCACCTCATGCGCAAATGTGTGCAATTGTGAGCTAGTTTGCACTCGATGTGTAACTGTGTGCAATTGTAGGGTTAGTTGCACTCCAAACAAGTAATTGTGTGCAACCATGGACCAGTTGTGTATTTTGTGTGCAACTGTGGACCAGTTGCACCCTATGCGCAACTGTGTCCAATTGTAGGGCCACTTGCACCCGTTGCGTAATTTGTGTGCAACTGTGGACCAGTTACACCCTATGCGCAACTGTGTGCAATGCCAGTTGCACCCGATGTGTAATTTGTGTGCAACTGTGGACCAGTTGCATCCTATGCGTAACTGGGTGCAATTATAGGGTCAGTTGCACCCGATGCGTAATTTGTGTGCAATTGTGGACCAGTTACACCCTATGCGCAACTGTGTGCAATGCCAGTTGCACCCGATGTGTAATTTTTGTGCAACTGCACCCTATGCGCAACTGGATGCAATTGTAGTGTCAGTTGCACCCAATGCGGTATGCAACTGTGGATCAGTTGCATCGGCGCAAACTAAAGTTGCCCGTTTCAACCGATGTGCAATTGTACGTTTAGTTACATGACATGCGTAAGTGGGAACAAATTGTAGTTTTGGTCAATGGAATAGATTAGTTAGCATTATTTTTCTTGATTTTAGTTACTTGGATTTTTGTTGGTTATTCTTATGTGGACTCAAAATATATAACGGTTGGAACGGAATTATTTGTTGATGTACAGTTTAGAATTTGTGATTTTTCAAAAGAAAAATTGAGGGTAATTTTCAAAATTTTCTTATTTACAATGAGACACACGTACAAGTAGAAACTCACCCAGGCTGTCTTGATCGATACCTTGGGCTGTTCCTGGGCCTTGGAGCTGCCACTATGCAGTCATGTATGCAGGAAACAGAAATTATACGATTCATCCAACTCCAACGATTGCACCTTGTACCACCACGCCGTCGACTGAGAATTAGTAAGTTCTCAGTCGACTGAGCGCCAGTCGTTCCCTTAATAAAATTCTCAGGTGTTTGAGATTTAGCAAAGCCGATCTAGTATACCTTCAAGGAAAATGACACACATTTCGCATAGCTAGAGACGGTCCTCCATGTTGGACCTATTGTTGAAATAACTACCTTCTCCGATCTATATTATAATTCTCACTTAAATCAAAGATAATTAATATGGATAGGAGGAAGTAGCATTTTTCGCATTAGTTCATTCTAAGTGAAAAATCATGATGTACAATTACTAAGATTAACTAGCATACGAGTAAATTAGACATGCAACAAAAAGGGTAAAGCCTTACACGTATACACCAATTGCATAAGCAATAATCATGACGAGCATTAACACTAGAGAGAAGAGAATGTACACGTTGGTGACTTGTCATCCGTGGGTTCGAAAGGAACGCCATCAACACAAAGATCGTGGTGGGGGCAACACGTTGGGACAGAGGGTGTTTCTTTTTCAGATACCTCTTGGCCCCTCTGACGATGACATGTTTTTGTTCTGATTAAAAAGGAATCAGTTCTAGATCAAACTAAGATTTGACATGAGGATCGATAAAGTTCAATGGCAAACCATCAAGATTCTCGCGCGTGTACCTACTGGAACCGTTATTCTCGCATGTTCAGTCGTACGACGTGTTGTCCAAAGCCACCGCAAAGAGCAACATCAAGATCCTCGCAATCAAGGGCAAAAAGAAGGATCAGACCAACAATACAAAGAAGCGAAAAAAAATTATACAAAGAAGCAAAAAAAATCGAGTCCTTAGTAACCACTATGCAGGACATAGTCTATAATGAAGTCCTTATCATGAGGGCTAGCTCAACCAGTTTTTTGAGGCATATTTCAGGAATCTTGCTACCCCTAATCCTTTTTATCCTTTAAACTAAACAAAATGCAACCGTTAAAGAAATGGATCCCTAGCCAATCAAGGGATAGTCACTGAACCAAACGTACCCTTAGATGAACGTATCAATAAATTTCTTCAGTTGTATAAGCCTCGCCACTGACGAAGCCCAACCATGAGAAGTTGAGAAGATCTTCCGCAACAACCCCCTTTTATGATCTTACCAATTGTGTATGCATTTTTTTATTAGAGCGTGAGAGGACAATGATCTGTAGTGTTATTTGCTTTCACTTGAAATTATAGTATTTTTTGTCGGCAGCATTGCTACAATCTATGTACTGCTGCCAAGCAGTCTTGCAAAAGTGAACTCATGGAGGATGGAAATAATCTCTCTTTAAGCTGTTCTCCATGTACAACTTGCTGCTGAGCAGTCTTCCAAAAGAAAATCAGCTGTGACATAAGACACATACTCAATTACAGTAACTTCACGTCAGAACACCTCAAATTGTAAATACGAACAAAGCAGAAGCAATTGTTTCTTTCTGATATTTCCATTCACTTATTTCTGAAAAATCAATAGTCGCCTCATTGTACACTTCCAGGCTAAAGACAGACCAAACAAAGAGAAAAATGCAATCGATTAGCTACTCTGGAGGCTAATGTACAAGTAATACATACGGTACACACAGGAACAAGGAAAATTTCAGAGCTGTAGCAGGCGGCCAATTTCCTGAGCTAGCCTTGTTGCTATGCAAGGGGGTTGCAGCCCACGGGAGTGTGTGGCAGTCCGACGTCGTGCGAAGTATGTCGACGGACGAGCGGTGTAAGCTGACGGATCCGGAGGCTACGGACGCCGGCGGCCTCGGCGTCAGGACCAGCAGGAAGGAGGACTACCAGGACGAGCCGTGTAAGACGACTGAGCGGAGGCCGTGGCGGCCTCGACGTCAGGACCAACGGGAAGAAGGACATGCTCTGAGGCGACCTATGGTATAGGACACAGCATACTGCGCCGAGGCCATCGAATATCATCTCGCTTCCGGCGACGGCGACCACAGATTGATTTGGATTGGGGATTGCTGACCTCGCCCGCCGCCGCAGTTGGGATAAGAATAATGTGTTTTTTTAGATGCAGACCGCACGTTGTTTAGGGTTAATTTGTAAAATAACGGCCTGGGCGCGGGCGCTTTCATGCAAAATTGTATCGGAAATACTCCCTGGGCCAGCTGTAGCGCTCCGACCTCCAGTGCCAGCCCCATGAATTCCGTCAACGCCGCACCACCCAGATTACCTCACATCCTCACAGCCGCCGCCAGGGCTCTCCTCCGATCTAACTACACCGCCATCCCGTCCTTCTAGGTTCTACCGGTTGCATTGCATGTGCCGGCCGTCGTGGTCCTGTTCTCCCGCCGGTGCGAATCCCTGCGCACCATCCCTCGGGCGCCGCACACCAAGCCGCCGCCGGCCCGCCACCACCTGGTTCCCTGACCGCGGCTTGGGTCACCACGGGGTGTGCTGTTCTGTCCTCCGTTTTTCTCCGTTGCATCAAGCAGAGGTGCCTGAATGGACGCCTGGTGTGGGCAGAGCGGCGTTCGCCGCATCCCTTCGTGCAGGAAATGGTATGGTGCCTGATTTCGCCAGGAGCAAAGCGGCGACCGATGCGGCAGCAAGGCCATGGGGACAGGAAGGTTTTTGTTGTCCTGATGCGGGTCGACTCGAGAAGAAGGGAGGGCCTCCGGCGCCGGCTTCTTCTCCTCCGCATGCGGCTCTCATGGATGCTGGATTGCTGCCTTGCTGGGACGCCGCCGCTAGTCTACTCTGGTTCACGACCCCTATTTTGCGTTTTTTTTTCTTGTGAAAGAAATGGCAGTTAGCGATGGAAGTTGGGATTGGGGATTTGGGGTAGTGCGTGCGTTGATTTTGGGTCATGGTGTGTTGAGTCACGAAAAATAGCCCACGTCTTGAATTAAGGAACAGTTGTCTACTGTACGATGTTGCTTCATCAGGTACAAAATTTATTTCCACTCATATCTAAAGTTGCTGTGCCTCATACCAAAATTATTTTTAGTTGTTGTGGAGTTTTTTGTTGTTGTTATGAGATTGCCTCATCACATATAAAAGTTGATTGTCGCTGTTTGTGAAGTTGTCTCAACGCACATCAAAATTGTTTTGTCTCGGTTCAATGTTGTTTCTAGTTGTTGTTAAGTTGCTTACCGATGTTTATGAAGTTGCATCAAGGCACACCAAAGTTTCTTCGCCTCGTACGGAATTTGTTTTTAGTTGTTTGTGGAGTTTCTTACCACCGATCTGAAGTTTTCTCGTTGCATACTAAAATTGCTTACCGTTGTTATGAAGTTGCATCAACGCACATCAAAAAGTTGCCTTGTACCGAAGTTGTTTTTAGTTATTTGTTGAGTTGCTT
This sequence comes from Puccinellia tenuiflora, assembly GCA_012064385.1. Taxonomy (NCBI): domain Eukaryota; kingdom Viridiplantae; phylum Streptophyta; class Magnoliopsida; order Poales; family Poaceae; genus Puccinellia; species Puccinellia tenuiflora. Next base: position 509,490 of record QRDG01001302.1, read on the forward strand.
ACTATCGTTGTGAAGTTGCCTCATCGAACAATAAAATTGCTTACCGTTGTTGTGAAGTTGTATCAACGCACACCAAAGTTGATTCGCCTCGTACTGAAATAGTTTTTGGTGTTGCTTACTGTTGTTGTTAAGTTGCCTCGCCGCACACTAAAATTGTTTGCCGTTGTTTTGAAGTTTCATCAAAGCACACTAAAAGTTGTTTCGCGTCGTACCGAAGTTGTTTATAATTGTTTGTGGAGTTGCTTACTGTCGTTGTGAAGTTGCCTCATCGCACACTAAAATTGCTTACCGTTGTTGTGAAGTTGTATCAACGCACACCAAATTTGCTTCGCCTCGTACCAAAATTGTTATTGGAGTTGCTTACCGTTGTCGTTAAGTTGCCTCGCCGCACACTAAAATTGCTTCCGTTGTTTTGAAGTTGCATGAAGGCACACTAAAGTTGCTTCGCCTCGTACCGAAGTTGTTTATAGTTGTTTGTGGAGTTGCTTAGAATGTTGTGAAGTTGCTTCATCGCACACTAAAATTACTTATCGTTGTTGTGAAGTTGCATCAACGTAGACCAAAGTTGCTTCCTCTACCGATGTTCCGATATTTGTTTCATCACACATCAAAGTTGACTACCATTGTTGCGTAGTCGCCTACTCTAGTTCCTCTATCGTCCAAAAAGTTGCTTTATTGGGCATCAAAGTTGATCTATTGGGTATCAGAGTTGCCTCGTCACATATAAAAATTGCTTGAATTTTTATTTGGTCGAAACATATGTGAATAAAATCTAGTTTTAAAGATTTCATCATGAAAATTGTGAAACTGAAAACGGATCGTAATTCCGACACTCAGTGTAAAAGTTATATTGTTTTGAATTTTTTAAAAGTGAAACTAATACGTATGCGCATGTACAGAATTTTCAAAAGGCTACAGAAACAGAGGCACGTGGGCTTGCTTTCCTATTTTGCACCGTGGGGGACAAAGTTGTTTCAAAAAAAAAGTGAGCGCTCGACGCATGCATCTAGCGCCTGGGCGCTCCCTAGACTTGTCCAAATTGTATGGGATTGAGTTGAGACGCAGGATTAGATCTGATGGTTGAAGATCTTCGAATGCACGGATACGACTCTTTTGATTTATAGTGTAGAAAAACTGTAGGAAAAGAAAACCTACAAGATTGAAATGTCATGTCAAATTAAATCCTATGAAAATAGTGATTATCTTAATTGTGGTAAAGTAATTTTCCATGAGGTTGGACCTCATGCTTTTTCCCTATAGGATTTACACTGTAAAATTCCTATGGAATTATTTCCTATAGGATATGTTCATATGAATCAAACAGCTTAGATAGGAAAAGTTTCTATAGAATTTAATCCTCAAAAAAATCTTATGGTATTCCTTTGAATCAAAAGGGCCCTTAAGGAACAGATTCACAGGATACGACGCCTTTTATTATCAGTATGGTAAGTTTCAAAAAAAAGTTATCAGTATGGTAATAACCTTGAAAAGTGTACGCATCTTGAAGCACATCTAACCGTCAGAAAAAGTCAACTCAGCTATTACTGACAATGGCAAAAAATAAATCTTCAACCTATTTTTGTTGTAGCTAGTCTGCTGGCCGTATTTTTCTGATCCATATTCAACATCGTCTCACGGCCACCGATCAAACTCAGGTTAACCGGCGTGTGCTATTGCGGAGGCCGGCGGCGATGCTACCGCACGCCGTGATATAGGCCCGTCCCGTCCCAGTCCGAACGACACGAGCACGACCGAGCACCACGCCCACGCACACAGAAAAACAATTCCGGGCCCACCACCGCCGCCACCATACTCCCCTCCCTCCTCGCCACCGTCGGCTCCCTCGCCACAGGCACCGTCGCGGCCCTCGCGGCGGCTGCGGCGGGGGCGGCGGCGCACGCGGGCTCCCTCCCCCGCGCCCGTTCGGCCGCGACGGTGGCGGCGGCGGCCATGTCGACGGCCCGCGTCTACGCCGACGTGAACGTGCACCGCCCCAGGGAGTACTGGGACTACGAGGCCCTCTCCGTCCAATGGGGGTAACAGTTGCTTGAACTAATTACTCTGCTCCCGTTGTTTCTCGTACCGTGATCTAGAGTGGGGGTGATCACGCGAGAGGGTCGCATCTAGAATTCACCAAGTGTTACTGCTGGCGTTGGGGGAAAGGCGTTATGTGATTTTTGTGGTGTTGTGGAGATTGGAGCGAGCTGGATGGAGTGTTGTATTGCTTGATCGGTGTAATTTACAATGAGGGAGTTACAAGAATGAACTCTGATTTATATTTGGTAGGATTTTTATCTGTTTAAAAACCTTCGGGCACTGGGCTATGATTGTATGATTTTGTTGTTTTGGGTGTTTGTTTGAGGTCAGATAGGAGCTGATCTCTGCATGCTAAAGACTTAAATCACCTGTGAAATGGCTCGTTCAGTGAGACCATTTAAATCAGAGAACTGTATACTAAAGGACTAAAGTACCAGCAAAGTAGCATCGACAGAGACCATTTGATCTCACTCTATTGATGGAGTTGCACCGGCTAAAATGCCTAAATGTATAAATTAGAACAATTTTATTTGGTGAATTTTGGAGTAAAAGTCAATTACTAGTCAGTTTCTTTTAGTTGTAGTAGTAGCAGCTGATGATGATTTTTTCCCATTCAGTGAGCAGGATGACTACGAAGTAGTGCGGAAAGTAGGCAGAGGTAAATACAGTGAAGTGTTTGAAGGAGTGAATGTAACAAATGATGAGCGTTGTGTCATAAAAATCCTCAAGCCTGTTAAGAAAAAGAAGGTATCCTTGCTTACTTTGAAGATTAACACCTTTTGATGGTCTGCTATTATATTCCAGTTAATTACATCAGTGCTTGGTGTAATTTTGATGGTGCATTTCGGACTTCTCTAGTTTTGGTTCCCTCCTTAGGTTAATCTATTGAATGTATCACCCTTATTCTGGTTAATTCAATTTCAACCATTTTCAGTTTGTAGCTGATGGGTACAAAGAAGCAGCAGTTCAAGGGATCCTATGTCCCTTCATGATTTTAAATCAAATCACATGACTAACCAGTCTGTAACTTTCTAGTTCTATTACTTTTAGAAACCATTTAAGCATCAGTTCTATTTTTTTTAGTCTTGTTGACATTTTCTGCCGACAATTTTCCTCTGTTTCTGGAAGTGCACACTGTTACTTTTGCTCATTTATTGGCTAATTAATTTATTCCGTATTCAACTCATTTTTCTTTAGGCGAATTGCCTGAATTTTGAGAAGGTGGTATTCAACTATATTTACTCATGTCTTATTGAACTACTGTGTGTATCCAAATATGGATCTTTTTTGCAGATAAAGAGGGAAATAAAGATTCTTCAGAATCTTTGTGGTGGTCCAAATATTGTTAAGCTTCTCAATGTCGTCAGAGATCAGCAATCAAAGACTCCAAGTTTGGTGTTTGAATATGTAAATAGCACAGATTTCAAAGTTCTCTATCCAACATTTACAGACTATGACATCCGGTTCTATCTTTATGAACTTCTCAAGGTACCACCTTCTGATTTTTCTAATCATTCGATAAAGCATTGAATCTGTATTACTATTAGCAAATAGAGTTGCCAGTATTTGACTATTTGTGTGGTTGTACACATCTAACACTGCTTTGAGCTAAATCTTCCCTGTAATGTATTTTGCTGCAATGACTCTGTATCGACTAGTCACAGTGTTTGTTCTTTTAGTACAACATCGATATTTTCAAGTGTCTGGACCTTGTGGCAAGCCCTGGTTGTGCTTGTCAGTTGTTACAAGTGATATGAAATCAACATTAATTCGAAATGGTGGACTATGTGGATAGATTCTGTATATGGTCCTGGTGTGTTGAAACATTGTGGATAGGGTTGTGGGTACTATTAAAATAATATATGCAGAAACTGTAAGGACCCACTTGGTTGGTCGTTTATTGGTCCATCCTCATGAAAGCATCCGACAGAGACGTGTAAATGCGCTTGGTTGGCAGTTTTAGGATGGTTTTTGTCGCCTATTTCTTGTCCCATGAGCTCAGGAATTTTGTGTCACCGCCAAAGGCCCTGTTCATAAGTTCACCAGTTTTCCTGTGCACGTCCATTCACACCCGTAAAGTGCACGGGTGGAAAACTAAGAAAAGCTCCTAAGCGGGGCCTAAAAGGATAAGTAGAGTCTTTGATACTAAATGACTAATAATATTTTGAATGTGAGGCTGTCAGGATGAGTGCAACAGTACGACTTATTTGCTGCATGGCTAGTCTAGCATGTATATACTGACCCAAATTGTTGATATCTGTGTTCTGTTTGTTGTTGGATGTAACCAACCAGGTATCTTGTAAAATCAGCTTATTGGAGCATTAAAATCAAGTGGTGTAAACTTGTGTTTTACTTCCTTCGAACAAAAATATTATTGCTGTGAAAGTAGATGAGCAAACCCAGTGATTGTTTGAGTGATAATTTCATAATTCCTTTTCGTATGTTTATGTCAATGTTGTTTTCATTTGAATAATAAGTATTAGAAAACTGTTTCTGGTTGGAATTGGTAAGCTAACTGGATCATTTTTTACTTCTCTGTAATGAAACCGAGTTTTTTTAGTATGTTGTAACTATAGGATCTCCGGTTGTGCTATTTTGTTTAGTTAGTGATTCACTACATAGTCTGGACTTTGTTCCTCCTAGGATTTTCAACATTTGTACTTTAACTAATAATGGATTTCTTACCAAGAAAACCATATTTCTACTATATAGGATTGATTTCAGCCTGGTATATTTCAGGCATTAGATTACTGCCATTCTCAAGGAATTATGCATCGTGATGTCAAGCCTCACAATGTTATGATTGACCATGAGCTTCGCAAGCTTCGCTTGATTGATTGGGGACTTGCTGAGTTTTACTTTCCCGAGAAAGAGTACAATGTTCGTGTTGCTTCGAGGCAAGTTGATAGAATATAACAATCTGCAGCTCTGATCATTGACAAGAGAACCAAGTTTCCACTGTAACTGCATTTATTCATTGCTTTGTTTTATCATTAGTTCCTAGTACTATTTTTTTATTCGAAGATGTTTGTTGTGTATTTTCTAATAAAATACATCTTAAGCAACAAATCGTTCTGCCATCCGGCATTCCCTTGTTTTCGGGAGATCTGTTCTACTCATTGTTGCAGAATTGTTGTTTGTTTTCACATCTTGAGTTCCTTTCTGATTTTGCAAAATCAGGATGTCAAATTTGTTGTTTTGATGAGTTACATATTTCTGTACTAAGGTTAGAGGAACTTTATCAGACTCAGTGGATATTTTACCGGTGATGTATTTCTTCATTCAGGTATTTTAAAGGGCCTGAATTGCTTGTTGACTTCCAAGGGTATGATTACTCTTTGGATATGTGGAGCCTTGGCTGTATGTTTGCTGGAATGGTGTGTTTTCTTTATATGATTTGTATACAATGTGATGAAATACACAAAGGCCTTGCTTCTGTAAACTACCAGTGACTGCTTAATTAAGCATCAGTTGGTTTTTTTTTTTTGTTTTTTGCATGCAGATATTCCGCAAGGAACCATTCTTCTATGGCCATGACAATCATGACCAGCTTCTCAAAATTGCCAAGGTTTATGTGAATGTCTTTTTTCCTTTTTTTTGTTGTTGAAGTTATTGCAGTCAGTAACAATTTGACCTCTTATATTTCTGAGCAGGTGCTAGGTACAGATGAACTTAATGCTTATTTGAACAAATACAGAATTGTGCTTGATCCTCAGCTAGAGGCTCTGATTGGGAGGTATCTCGCAGTACTCTGAACATCTTCTTCTCATTGTGTCACTTTATAGCACATTTTGCATCAGTAAGTGACAATTTTCTTGCTTCACATGTACATTGCTGCTGAACATAGGCATACCAGGAAATCTTGGTCTAAGTTTGTCACTGCTGAGAGTCGGCATCTCGTCTCGGAAGAGGTTATATGTTCCGTTCTTTCCATACAGGTTTTCCATTCATCTGTCAAGTTTTTTCTGTCGGGACTAATTGCTGCAATAACCTCATGCAGGCAATTGATTTTCTTGATAAACTTCTTCGCTTCGACCACCAAGACAGGCTCACAGCCGAAGAAGCTATGGTGTGTTTCTGTCAGCTATTCATTTATAATATGAACTACTATTAATCGCCCTGGAGTCAACTCACGGGATTGTGTGTCCACAAGTATTATATATCCTTGAAAAAGTGTAACAGGTTTCCTTTGATTCCCTGCAGGCGCATCCTTACTTTCAGCAGGTGAGGGCAGCAGAAAACAGCAGAGGGAGAACGTAGCCAAGGGAACTGCTTTGCTTCTGTTGAACCGCACTATGGTCAGGGCGTTGAAGTATTGGACTGTCCTAACGTCAAGGCGATGTGAAAGGTTACTGAACCGGATGGTTGTGACGACGTAATGCATCTGCTCGGATACGCGTTTTTTGTTATATAACTTAAAGTATAAACTGCTAGCCTATAAAACAGATAGGCTCATGCCTGATGAGGTTTTACGCAGTTAAACTGCTCATCGAGGGCAGGTGTTGATGTTACGTTTAGCTGGGATTCTGGGTATGTGCCCATCTTCTTGTTTATGTAGTCTTGAACTGCACACTGCAGGTTTTTGTTAGTTTCGGTTAAGCTCCTAACACATCGGACCGAGCAACCACATCCAAATCTATTTTCTTTAGAAGAAAAGTAATCTACAACAAATAATGGCACAAAGAGTTACACACCCTGTAAAGAGTACAAATTTATGCGTAGTGGTGTGCAATAGGTGACTGAGATCTTCAAAAAAAAATTATGCAATAGCTCCTAACACATGAGTATCCTGTTTACACTGACCCAAGACGCCTGCAAACAACCTGTTACCATTTTCGATTTCTGAAGTTTCGAAATTGCTCGTCTACGAAGCAGCACGGGCCAGGCCGCTGGTTAATGGATATAACATGGGCCTGACTGCCTCGTTCCGTTGGGCTGAAGTGAACCCTAACCAACCAGAGCGGCAGAGCGTCCTCCTTTCCAGTCCAGCCCCACGCCGGAGGCCGGACTCACCACCCTCGCCTCCCCTCTCAGCACGAACGAAGCGGCGCTGCAAAATCCCACCTCCGCCCCCACGAAGAGAGAAAGAGAGAGAGAGAGAGGAGACCATGGCGGCGGTCGGCGGCGCGGGTAGCGGAGCCGGCGAGGGGGCCGGCGGGGACGAGTTCTACCTGCGGTACTACGTGGGGCACAAGGGCAAGTTCGGGCACGAGTTCCTCGAGTTCGAGTTCCGCCCCGACGGCAAGCTCCGGTACGCCAACAATTCCAACTACAAGAACGACACCATGATCCGCAAGGAGGTCTTCGTCTCCCCCTCCGTGCTCCGCGAGGCGAGGCGGGTCATCCAGGACTCCGAGGTCGGTACCCGCGTTCCCCTTTGCTAATGACGATTGGAAACCTAGGGTTTTCAAATTTAGTTACTGACGGCGACGGAACAACAAATCTGTGCTGGATTGGCAGATAATCAAGGAGGACGACAGCAACTGGCCGGAGCCCGACCGCGTCGGCAGGCAGGAGCTCGAGATTGTCATGGGCAACGAGCACATCTCCTTCACCACATCCAAGATCGGCTCCCTTGTCGACGTCCAGACCAGCAAGGACCCGGAGGGCCTCCGCATCTTCTACTATCTCGTCCAGGTAATTCCATCCCCATCCTTTTCCAGAAATCATTGCTTGCTTGCTTGTGTGTTTGGGTGCGTTGGCTGTGCAATTCCGTGCTAATTTTGTCAATAACATGTTCCGCGCTTATCGATGCATTTGTTGTGCCGCACAATTCGGTGCATATGTGCTGTGATTCGTATGCGGTAAACTCAACAAAGCATCAAGAATTGGTAATGTGCACTTTAGTACCACCTTTGTCAGTAGATTCAGTATTTTCCATCTGTACAGTCATAGTGGTAGCAACTTAAGTGCTGTTCTAATGATATTGAATGCAATTCAAAATGGGAAACCCCTTAATGGGTTTGCTGTCAATTTGTGCCGGTCTGAGCAATCTTTTAGCCAAACTCATTCTCTGTATACCGAGATATGTACTTAACAACCAAATTTTCATTTTGGGAACACCGTGATAAGTTTCCCAGCTTGTAATTACATATTAATCTGTTATGAGGTTATGTATCGGTTGCAGGAGGAGTATAGCCATGTCTTTGCTTGTATTATATTTAATTCAAGGCTCAAGCTGACTGATTTTGAGATACATAACTAGTCCATAGTTAACTTGGATAAAGAATTATCTTATTTTCGCTGATATTTGGATCCACCCTGTCCATTATCGAAAAGGGACAACCAATTTCTTACCAACTTTCAAAATCTGTCATTAAAGCTTGGTACCACCATAAGGACCCTACCTGCTATACTAAGGAAGCAAAACTATACGTACCATAATACCCTTTGGTGTGTTGTCGGGGATATACCAAATAGGGGTATCTTCGACATGTGCATATTCCAGTATACCAGGGTGGCCCACTGGTGGTAATGCCGGCAGGCTTACCGGGCGGCCCAATATGCTGAAGCACAAGGACAAAGCGAAGCCAGCTAAGGAGGACCCAAGACGAAGGCCCAGTAACCATCCGACTTGGCGCACAAGACGAAGACAACTAAGCCGTATTAGTCTAGGACTCCTATTTCCTTATGCCGGTAGACTTTCCTTGTAAGCCCTAGGCCTGGCCGCCTTTATAAGCCGGCCTACGGGACGCCTTAGGGCAGATCGAGAGACAATCTCCACAGCCTCATACAACCAAGGCTATACACACAACATCATTGTAATCGGCTCATATTGCCTTATAGTGATTTATAGCAGCACGTAGGATCACGCAACCGTCGTGTGATCTGAGCTGGGTAAACTGTGTGTAATCCCGTCACCGGAATCCCGCGACGTTCCTCCCCCCACATCTTCTCTCTACCGTCGACGTGTATACCTAGTCGGATGGCACCCCTATCCCGGCTAGATTCGACAATACCACGACATGTGTAGTATCTACATGCCAGCAAGGTGAAAACTCAAGACAGAAAATACAGCAGGAGAGATTGGTGGTTCGACATCCTTTCCTTTCCTTGGCTCAGTCTTGACCAGCAAGCACGACCTGTAGAGAAGTTGTAGTGGTAAACTAACTATAGAAACTCAAAGAAATAAACATTGAACAAGACAGGATATCCACCCCGAGTATTACACTAAGAGCACCCATTATAGCGAGTTAGCGACAAACTTGCTCTGTTATTTCTATGCATGTGGTTTTAAATTTTGCGAGTAGAAGAACTGGAACAACACACTGCTTAAAATTTGGAAGTCCGCCTCAGTTTCCTATCAATTGTAAAATAATGTGATCTTTGTTAGAATGATCTTTATTGTATTTTCTAGTCAACATCAACACGTTTGGAGTTTATTTCCCAGTAGCACTACCTGGGATCTTGCAAACTCTATGCGTGCAGTGTGGAAAGGAGAGCAAGCCAATTTGGTTTTGGGTTTGTATACTACCAATAGCACTTCTAAAACCCAGCCAAATTGATGGAGACATAAGGGTTCCTTAGAATTTTTGCAAGATGCTAGGTTTACACCCTAGAATAGGACTTAATTGAGTTAATAGTAGGGCATATGTAAGTGGATGCATCTTTATTTTTCTCCAGTTCTGATGGCGTTCGTAATTTGATTATTCTACATTAAAGATAATTACGAAACTCGTCTACCATCTATTCATCATTAAATCCTTGAACTTCTGTTAGGTTTGCTTAGAGGACAAACCCCATGGGCGGACATATATTATTGATTCCTTGCCTACATTTAAGGAACCGTTAGTGGCATCTGCATTTTAGCCAAAGTTTAAAGTGGGGCGCAAAAGCATGTAACGAGCTGCTTCTGTTTACCCCACCAAGATAACTGACTGATTGATTTAATCTTCTGAGGATAACTAGTATTCTTGTTGTGCACAGTACCGTAGATCTGCAACTGAATTATTTTCCTAACATTTATCGATGGTCTTGTTTGCAGGACCTGAAGTGTTTCGTGTTTTCACTTATCAACCTCCACTTCAAGATCAAGCCAATTCAATTGTGAGCTACTTTGGTCTCCCAGTTTGTGCAATACTTTGGATCGGTTGAGGTTGTTGTTGGATTGTGCAAACTTGAGTGCCATGATATTTATGCATGTTTCTTTTCCATTATCTGGTACCCATTTTTTGTACCACCGTGGCAGTATTTACTTTCAAGTACCATCTTTTCTGGTTTGTCACCAGAGCGTCCTGCTGCCTTATTGGCTGTGTTTATCACTCGCTAGTTTGTTGATTTATCAGGGCATCATGCAGCCTAATGTCAACTTTGGTGCATGTCAACAGACTCATCTTTTGATAGGATTCTTCAGCGAGTTGTGGACTTGTGCTAGGAAAACTGACAGATAAAAGAGATCACCAAGTAGGGATGGAGCCTTTATATTGGAAAGCGAAATACTGTGATTAAAGGCTCAATTGGCCTATGAAGCTTCAGCTTTAGCCTGTGATTAAAGGATCCATCTTTAGTGTTAGTAATGGCATCTCAGAAGGGTTGCCAGCCAGCCAGCCATCTTTTGGCTTTCGCAACAGCATTCAGGAGGTTACTTATTCTATCATGTAAAGAGGAATATAGTGCAAAAGTACGTTAGAACTTATTACCTGATAAGGGTCATATGAACATGATTATCTTCTCCATTTTATAGACATGTTACTATGGTGTGGCCTTTCCTTTCTCTCTCGGAAACAGTAGAACTTTGTCCTAGTGGGTAACAAGAGACTGTAGTTGAAAGGGAAATGCAAAAAATAATAGAGCCTTGGAAGAGAAAAAGGATGTCAGGACTAGTAAGTTGATGCACTGAAACCTCTGCTTCATGTGCACCCAGCACGTTGATGAACTACCCCGACGGCGCCACCTCCGCAGACATGCTTTGCTGCTTACCAGTTTTATCCCCACTCCATGATAAATTCAGCACGAGCATGTTACTTCACTAGCTACTCCTTTTCCTCCAACATATAAATGGTCCAGGCAGACAAGATTTGTCATCTCGCTGGCCCAAATTTTTTTTTAGTTTACCAACCATCATTACTAGTTCCACAATTTTACGATGACTTTTACCCTGCTGTACATATTCAGATATTCTCATCCCAATGCAGTGTCCATCTAGTTTTTCAGTGCAAATTCAGTGCAATGGCCAGTTAAATTGGGCAAGCTTTACATTCGGAAAAGAAGGGTAAGCTTTAGTGGCTTTCTCATAGGACAAAAAAAGAGGTGTAGGGCACCTGGATTGAAGAGGGGCGGCAATGATACATGCACCTTTCCTGTATTCACAAAGGAGATCATTTTGATTCCTTGAATTCATCACTCTTTATTTCTACGGGAATCTTTAACAAAAAAAATTGTATAAGAAAAATTGATCTTTACATTAATTAAGAAGAAAATTTTATATTACAACATAACCTGACCTCTACAACAAAAATCTATCCTACAAAAGTAAGATTATTCAAAGTATTTATTCCAAATATGACTTATATAGTTATCTCTTCTTTAGTTCCTTGTGACCGATGGTGAGCAGGGAAGAAGAAATTAATACATGCGCATAAATAATCGCAAAGTATTATATATGTTTGATATTTGTCTACATTTATCAGCATTTATGTTGACATTTTATATAATTTAACAACAATAACGCCAACCTTGTTGAAGTGGAGTTAGTGGGGAGAAGAGGGTTGGACTTGGTGCACTCCGAAAAACTTTTTGGTAGTCAAATGTTCCTTACAACTTGACGGGTTGAGTAATAAGTTTATAACGCGTGTGCATACTCTATCAAATGTGTCTTACAACTTACAATGGATTTGGTGTTCAATTTATTTTTTACAATGGATTCAGTAATAAATTGATGACGTGTGCATACTCTCTACTATGTTTGGGACTGTCTAACGCTCAGCTGGTTAATTCTCAGTCAGCTGACGTCAGCCACGTAACCGTGCTAGTAATCATCGTCGCGCATGCACCAGCTAACGTACGTACAGGTGACTTTGGCTTATTTATTTTGCATTCGTTCCCTACATGCGTACAGCCTGCTCAGATGCACATGCACCAGCCCCGCCCGGCTACATCGTACAATTCGAATTGCAACTGAAAATAAAATCTCAGTTACAACCCGATTTACTACTGGAAAAATCTCAGTTGCAAGTCGAATTGCAACTGAAAATAAAATCTCAGTTATAACCCGATTTACTACTAGAAATATCTCCTTGCAACTGATAAAAATCTCAGTTGCAAGTCGAATTGCGACTGAAAATAAAATCTCAGTTACAACCCGATTTACTACTGGAAAAATCTCAGTTACAACTCAACTTGCAACTGACAAGAATCTCAGTTACAAGTCGAACTGCAACTGAAAATAAAATCTCAGTTATAACCTGATTTACTACTGGAAAAATCTCAGTTACAACTCAACTTGCAACTGACAAAAATCTCAGTTGCAAGTCGAATTGCAACTGAAAATAAAATCTCAGTTACAACCCGATTTACTACTGAAAAAAATCTCAGTTGCAACTCAACTTGCAACTCACAAAAATCTCAGTTGCAAGTCGACTTGCAATTGGAAAAAGTCTCAGTTAACCTAATTTGCAACTGAAAAATCTCAGTCACAAATCAAATTCGATTAAAATCTCATTTCCAAGCCGATTTGCAACTGAAAAAATCTCAATTGCAACTCAACTTGCAGCTGGGAGAAAAAACTCAGCTGCAAGTCGCCCCGCAACTAAAAATGGCAAATAGCAAATTCTTGTGACCGCATCTTTAAAACCAAAGCCCATGGTCGCACACAGCAAAAGAAAAAATGTCGCATCAGTACACAAAAATACAAACCAACAATTGAGTACCGCGAATCTTGACGGCCTAGATCCAACGGCTACGAAGTTGACTTGGATTTAACAAGTCCTATACGACTAAGAATTTTTAATTCCAAAAAACTAATTAATAAAAAATAAGTTAAAATAATCATGATTAAATAATATTTAAAAATGTAGCACTAAAATTCTATAATAAAATTTGTGCAATGTTTAACTTGCACAAATAATAATGTAGAAACAAATTTGACACATGTGATTAGTAATGAGAATACCAAAATAAAATAATAATACAATAAATAAGTATAAGGAAATACAAAACAAAACATTTTTTCTTTTGAGAATCAACAAAATTAGATAAGCAAAACAACACAACACAATAGAAGCCCACACACGTACGCAGAAAAAGAAATAGAGGAAAGCCCGTTACGGAAACAAAAGGCCCAGCCGGACGAGGTATGCATATGCACGTACACGCAACCTAGCGACAGAAAAATTGATCGGAAGATCCTACGGTTAACGTGTTGACTGAGAGCTTTAGCAAAACCGATTTTAGTATGACCTAACTAAATTCGTTGTCGTTGATCAGATTTATTTGTTCCTTTGTCATCCACAGTCCGTGATATCCTACAAATTAACAAATTTATTTATTTGCATACATTCAAAAAATGGTGTGTGTTGACTATAATAGTAGATGACATTATGGTGGTTACAAATATAGCTTTGTATTTGGGGCCGGATGGTTGCCCCGCTGGTCTGTTCTATGGGCCAGTCCTCATGATATTAGTTGAAGCATCATGAGGAAAGTATGGGGAAAGTTGATGTTGTGTTATCCCCAAACTAGAAAGACACCCCCCCCCCCCCCCCGTCTGCTCCTCCTCCCCGCCGCCGCCGGCGCGCGCCGCCGGGCTTAGCCCGCGCGGGGCCGGTGGCGGCGGGCCTTCTCCTGCTCCCTCTCGCGTCGGCGCGGTTCATGGCGGCCGGGACGGGCGGCGGCCTTTCCCTCCTGGACATGGTCGGCGCGGGGCGGCCATGGCCCAGGAGGTGCAGCTCGGCGGCGTTTGGTCCGGCGCAGCGACGGGGTCTCCCTGGAGCAGCGCGGGTTGGTCGATGAAGTGGTGGCGCTGCCGTTGGTGGCGGAGACGGCGGTGGTGGTGGTCTGGCCCTGCTGGCCCAGATCTGGCCCCTTCGGGCTCGATTTGGGTTAGGGCGGGTTCTACGCCTCGTTGCCCCCG